>JAGXEW010000355.1:0-145557 GCA_030684275.1 Acipenser oxyrinchus oxyrinchus | reverse complement strand
CCACTGTTCATGCGCTGAGAGAGCCATTGTTTGGGTGCTGTTTTGTTTGTTTAAGCCTTTCGTTTGTTGTTAATAAAAGTGTGCTAAACTGCAGTTTCTGAGGCTGGGTTCACTATTTCAATGGTGCAGACCAGCCTTGACTTGGGGGCTATACCACATGCCCAGCATGCAGGTGTCCCCTCAACACACTGGCATGGCAGCAGACCTCATACGCCTTGTGGATCATGATGATGGATGTCTCTTGTGTTATGTGCATAAAGTTGTCTGTTGTTCGTCTTACCTGATAATGGCTGTCTGTGGTTGCTTTTGTTGCCTTGCCCTTTCCGCTGCTTGGGGGAGGGGCACATTGCATTTACCTACTTTTGTCGTTTTCATATCAACCTTAACTGATGCATCAGCTACATTTTTTGCAACTTGCAGTTCTTCAATGCAACCTAAAAACTTCTAGTAAACCAGTTTAAGAAAGTTGCATGATATCAGTCGTCACGTAGGCCAAATTGGAACACTGACAGAGGCAGGGAGACACACGGAAGTTGCAGTTAACATGCCGCTCAGGCAAAGACTTATTAAAGGTAGCGTACACAAAAAGAAACCAGAAAAACAGCTAATAAATAAAAGCTTGCCATGAACACGGCTGTGCGCTACTCCTTCGTACATACCTTGCTTCCTATACTTCAGAACAGGACTACAATCCCAAAACTAATCCCTGTCCTTTTTCTAGACAAAAAATTGTATTCAGGGGCTCCTTTTTATAGTAAGAGACTCTGCCCACCTGAGATCACAGAAGGTATTATGCCCTAAATAACAAAAACAAATACCAAAACACGAAATTGCACGCTACCAAAATAGCGTGACAAAAAGCAGTGACTTATTTTTATTTTTGTGTATAAACCAAGATTTTGGCTCTCAGGATGACAGCAGCTCCTCTTCCTCTGGCTATTTTTAATCAAAAGCAGATTCAAATATTTAATAAAAATGAGGCCATATTAATGTAGCCTATGGATATAGCACTACATCTTTGTTTACATATTAATATAAATGAGTCATACTGTACCTGGTCAAATCCTTAAACCAATCAAGGAGAAAATCAATTTCACTGTCACCATAGCTGACTAGGCCCATTGCGTTCTCTGGCCACTTGTCAGGTTGGAAGCAGTGAGCAAGGCATACAACAGCCTTTGCAGGACTTCTCTCCACACTCTTGTGATCTCCAAAAAGGTTACAAACTTATTCTCCAACGTTGAAAACACAGAAAACTGTGATAATCACATTTTTAAACTGAATAGTCTTCACTGTTTATTTAACAGTGTGATAACAGGTTGAAAAAAAAGTTTAAGAGGTGCTCCCCCACCCCCGTACTTCATTACTATTACATAAAATAAGTTAAAATTCACCTTTTTTTGCTCTTCTTTTAATCTCTGCTTTGTTGTGCGGTGATGTCCATGCGTGTTATAATAGCATCAGTTATCGTGTTTGCCTCATTACTGTGCAACAGCACTTCCAGAGCTTACCAGACATGAGGCACCCACCTGGTTCCCTTCACCCGTGTGGGAATATGCTCAGCCTGGACACCAAGTTCTGTAGCCACCGACTCTCTGCGACTTTTGCAATTAAAGTGATATGTCTTGTATATCAAGTCCATCATTTCAATAACGGTTATAGCAAGACTTTTTTTTTAAGCTTTTGGATACTGCCAATTCAAGCCAGTAGAGCATACACCAAGTATGTACTATGTGACTGGCTTTCTCTTTGAATTTGGCTTGTACACCTGCCTTGTACAATGCCACTATTTTTCCCATCACAATAGTAACGTCGTCTCAAAATGATGTCTTCAGTGTCTCTTTCCAGTGATTCTGCTATTGTTGAAATGAACTCTACACATTTCACATCAGACATGTAGTTCATGCTGATAGGTACCCCTTTTTTCTTGCGCGTTTTCAGTCACAGTACACATTTAGTAAATGACTCTTCCTTTTTGGCTATTGTGTAGGCTGTGTTAAATGTTGCTTTTATGTCAGCAAGTGTTCTGTCCTCAATTGTGGTGGCAGCTTTCTCGACTGCTTTTATTATAAGACCTTGCTGTTTCCATGTCAAAAAATTAGGAGCTGCTCTGTGCTTATTGCTGTTGTTTGGGGGGAAGGCAGCAGTAGGGCTGGTAGGTGACGTAATCACACACAAAGACATGAGCCCGATATACGCTCCTTGCAAAGGAGCCGGCTCTTTTGTACAGCGGTATTGGTGCTATGCTTTGCGCCCGTCCTCCGCCTGTGTGTGGATTGCCTCGCCTTGTGTGATGCGCCTGCCTGCGGGAACCAAGATCGCTACAATAAATACATTTTTTTGTAATTACTTTTCATAGATACATATAAGTAACTTTTACTTGCTCTTTAAATCTGGACGCCTGAAAAATGAACAAAGTTATACACTTATTTTGAATTGTGGATGCCTATTAAGGCACATATTTAGGCCCAGGATATGCCGTTTTCGACCCCTGCAAAACCCTAAAATTAGTTTTTGGTGGAGGTGGTGCCACCTGCACCCGCTCTGGGGGAGGACCCCCATACCCCCCTGCCTTCTACTTAGGATTTCTAGCCTCCTGCTTTTAAATAAAAATGAAAAGATTGTTCAATAGTGGAAGATGGTGTTTTTATTTGTTTTACTTTATTCCCCCAGTTTGCAAACACAGGCACAATTCATTCAAATAAATACAATGCAAATCAATTTATAACAAGCAGCGAGACCTCTTTAAACAGCCGATAGACTGCAATACCCAACCATACAAAAAAAGGCTGTAAACTAAAATTAATAATAGTAGATTGGAAAATTCTGCCTGTCATGCAGTACTACTCAGTTTCATTTTGAAATCAAACTTTTTTTTTTTGTAGCCATAATGTACTAAGCAACTGTCCCGTCGCTGGTTTATTTTAGCCTGTTACAGACGCTGTTGTGTACGCTTGCTCCTTTTGAAGATAAATTTGGACGACCCCTAAAAACATATTATTCTGTAGAAATTTGTCTTGGTTTCCAAAGATTTTTTTTTTTAATGTGAGAATCATTTTCCTTGATTGTTTATATTGTACCATTATTACAACCATATGGAAATGTATCTCTATTGTTTTCTAACTTGTTTACACCAACTTTAATAGGCAAATACCTGAGCCAATGCTTAACTTGGTTATCCAAGTCACAACCAATCACTGGTACAATAACACTGTTGCTATCAGGTATCTATTCAGTTCCTGTGCTCAGGGTTGGATGGTACAGTATGATTATAGCAAGAACATTGGACATTAAGTGATTAGGTATCAGGAAGAGGTGTATTTGAAATATCTGCATATCCTAAATACTATATATATATATATATATATATATATATATATATATATATATATATATATATATATATATATATATATATATATATATTCTGTTGTGTCATTCTACCTGATTGGATAGCACTCCTTTAATGCTAATGTTATGTGCACTACTCAGTAGGTGCTGCTCAATGGACCAGGTTTCACTGAACTGTGTCAGAGGGCTGTGGCTTCTAGGAAGCTTACAGTTTAAGGAAGCAATATTGATTTCAAGCATCTCAATTGCAATAGTATTGTGTGCAAAATAAATGTGCAAAAAAATAATTCTATTCTTTATTACATTTTAACATTTCCCTGCCCAATATGTAACACCTTTTTTTTACTGTAAGGATGCATTTTGTACATCAAATACATTAACAATATACATACATACTACATTGTATTTATACAGTACATAACAAACATGTATTCAATTGTATTTAAGCTATATTATAAAAACAAGATATTCAAGGTTGTGCATTAGTGTTAACATTATATACAAATATAAATCATGTCATGAATTATGGCTTATTTAATACATCTGTTACTGTTTCTGAAATTATAAAACATGCATATTAACCTGTCCATGAATCTGCTTTGAAAGGCTGACTGGAATTACTGTTTTTAACCACAAGACCAACAATATATTTATCTATTTGCTTCGTACACGTGTAATGTACTTGTGTTTAACATGGATATAAACTATTTCTGTTTAAAATACATTACATTAAATCATTAAATATTACATTCTTTTTTACATCAGAAGCTGGTCTTATGCCTGCAGTACATTTGGTTCCTTTGATGATACATTTTTCTATATAAAATGTGAAGCTACCCTCAGAAATGGGTGACCCTTAATAAATAAGCATTTCAGCTTATATTAACAAAACCAAGAAGGGTTCAGGAAGAGGTTTATAGTGAGGTTGAAAAAGTGCATCGGGTCCATTTAACTTACCTGATTCTGTTACTTTCTTGAGTCAATTACAAATTAAATAATCCTGTATGTATAAGCACATATCTTACTAAACTACTCAACTTTCTATCCGTTTTGTATTTCAATCTTTCATGAAAAATATTTTATACGCTCTATTATTAATTATAGAAAACAATATTCAATTTAAAGTTTTGATTTCTTATAAATGTAAGGTGATAGTAGCAACTACATCTGGAATCTATTAAGTGTGAATTACTTTGTTTCTGTTGCACATTCTTGTGACTTTGTTCCGGATCTTTTGAAAGTTTAAACCATAAATGACAGGATTGAAAACAGGAGGGACGATCAGAAATTCCACTGACAGGAGATTGTGTAAAACCTGTGGCATATCATATGAACCATATCTAGTGTACATTAAATCAAAAAGCATGGCAATACAGAAGTTGATCACCGTCAACAAATGTGGCAAACAGGTCTGCAAACATTTACTCATTGCTATACTAGATGCCCGGCATGCTCTGAGTATTTTCATGTAGGAAAATAAAATAAAAAGGAAATGTGCAAAGAATATACATATTATAACATATCCATATACATTGTTAACAGTAGTCTCTACACAAGATAATTTCACAATTGACCAGTTATCACAATATAGTTTTTCAATGTGGGAGCCACATAAGGGCAACCTGAAAGTCAATATAGTACCAACACAGAAACAACAGAGTGGAAAAATCCAAGAAAATAGAATTAATTTACCAGTCGTCAAAGGAGTCATGATAGCATGGTACTCCAGAGGCCTGCATATTGCCACATACCTATCATATGCCATCACTGTTAAATTTGATAATTCACATGCGGAAAAACTGTAGATGATAAACATTTGTAGTAGGCACCCAGAATATGAGATGACATGCGTATCAGACAGAAAATCAAACAGTAGTTTAGGATAGAAACCAGCAGTTCCATACAGTGCATTAGCACTCAGATTACAGAGGAAGAAATACATGGGCTCATGAAGTGTCTTTTCAAGAGCTATTATTACAATTAGAGTTAAATTAACACAAATGATAAAGAGATAACCTAGGAGAGTGAAAGAAAAATAGATAAATTTATTTGTGCTTGATTCATTTAATCCGGAAAGGGTAAACATTGTAATGTAGGAGGAGTTATTTTTCTGCATAGCTTGAAAATACCTGTGAATAAATACATTAAAAAACATATTAGTATGAAGATTAGAATGGGGATCATACAGGTGGTATAACTGTGCAATTGATTATCACATCATCTAAAGCATCTCACTTAATTTAAATATGATATTCCTATTTAAAAAGGGGATACATTTGTGCTGCAAATAGTGAAATCAGTGTGTATATTGTCCTCTTTCCAATACATGCCATTTTTAAAATTTTTGTACATGATGAAGTATATATAGTTAGTACAATAGAATACATGTATGGATGCATACCAACATCGTTTAAAAGGAGATGTCATCTTTAAATGGTAAGACTGTAATGTGCAAGTGATTACTCTTTAACAGCTGTGTCTCAACATCAGTCCAGTTTTGCTGAAGTGTTTGTCCACTATTTACAACATGTGTCCTATAGTTTACCAAGCTGTGTAATGAACTTCATCAGAAACCAGACCCTGTGGGCTGTCAAGCTTGTTTACATTCCCTAAAGGTAGATTTAAGTGCAGACACACACATCTTGTCAAATCCTAACCCTTCATGTCATTGTGTAACTACCCAGGCAGTCTCCTGCTGCTCTCTGAAGCAGCACTGGGAACTGTCATCAACTGTACAAGCTCTCCCATAATCTAAGCACTCACTCATATAATCTGGGTAAAAGTACACACAACTTCTGGGGAAGCAAAACTAATAAGTAGTTATCGGTATTATACAGATTATAACAACTGGAAATCCCTTCTGCATTGACCAGAGAGCAGCAATGTTTTAGGGGTGCAGCAAAGGTGCACTTTTTCAGAGTGTTAAAGAAGCTTAGAACAGTTCTATGATTAGCTAGCGTTCTTTAAATGACTCACACGTTTAAGTTTTGTGAATATTCTTGATTTTAATCAATACTAATACCAGTATTACAACTATATATATATAAAAATAAAACATGCACAGCTGATGCACTATTATTGCACTGTCATTGTAGATATAGATTGTTGTCATCCTAACTTGTTGCCTCTTATTTCATATTGTACTTTAGAAATTTCATTTACACTTACTGTAAACTATAGTGTATTTAAATATTGACCTTGCATTGTAACCCTGTACTGTCCTGTAACACCTGTAAGTTGCGTTGGATAAAGGCACCTGCAAAATAAATAAACAAATAATAATACATAGGATCAGAGTACGGGAACCAATAACATGTTTACAATAGCACAATAACAAGGATTAAAAGGCACACATACATTAAAACATTCTTTTTCAAATTACCTCTCATAGAGATCCTCAGGAGAAGCTGCTGGTAGAAGCATGCAGTGCTGTGTGGACAGTACTTCTGAGTCTGAAGAAATGTGCTGAGCTTTATATGCTTCCTTTGGGGGGGGGGGACGGGGCGGGGGTACTGCCTCTGAAACATCCAGGGGGATGTAGGGGCTTAATGAATAATCCTTTGAAAACAAGAGCTTTTAACAAGTCAGTGGCTCTGTTTACATGACCTTTCAGACCCAGAAGGGAATGTTTGATGTTCACAATCCTGCTCTGCAGAACACAAGGCAACAGCAGCAAGAAAGATTACAGGCACCTGAGCACAAGCCTTGCACCACAGAGCTCCTGACCACTGATAAATCAGTCTAGTGTAATGTCTATGCCATGCATGTACAGGCACAATATAGGATAGACTCTTTTTTTAGTCATTATGTTGAATGTTTAAACACTTTGTATGAATAATAAAGGATACATTTTTTGATACCTTTTTACCTTTAAGTTCGGTGATGTCATGATGAATAGAAGGCTGTGTGGTCCAGTGGTTAAAGAAAAACACATGTAAGCAGAAGGTCTCTGGTTCAAATCCCAGCTCAGCCATTGACTTGTTGTGTGTCTCTGAGTAAGTCTCTTAAAATGTCGCTGCGAGTAAAAAAATAAAACCACCTCTAGCGGCGAGCTTGTCACGCGAGTAAAACATAAAATCACCTGTAGCGAGCGAGCTTATCATGCGAGTAAAAAATAAAACCACCTCTAGCGAGCGTGTCATGCGAGTAAAAACTTCTTAAAAGTCGACTTAAACCCTTTTCCATCGTGTTTGTCGCATATATTTTCTTATTCGCATAAGTTTTACCAAGCTTAATAGTTGGATTGAAAAAGGCCTATAGGCGCCTATCCAATGGGGCAGAAGGGGCACGTGCCCACCCACTTTGAATGAATATTGTTTGCATTTTTATAATCTCGTTTAAACGCATTCGTTCAGATTTATTTAGCCTTATTTAAAAGGCTGCTCAGCATTTGTACAAATACATATCCCTGTCAGCCATCTGAAATATGATGTCATTATCCTTTCCTTGGGGAAAACACTTGTCTATGTTTGTTAACCCTTATGAAAATACATATAAAATACTTCTATAGAATTCTATACACCTATAGGCTATTGTATTGAACCCATAGGTCTTTATAGAGAATTCGGACATTTGTCCTATAGGCTATAGAAACCTATAGGTGCCTATTGAGAATTGGGACATAGAAACCTATAGGTTAGTTTTGTAAGGGAATATTAATCATGTAGTTAAAAAGCGTGCAAAGTGCACAGAATTGCTTCATAAATATATAGAATGTATATTTTTGTTCAGGTGTAACACAGTTACATTAAGTTGAAAGCTATAAATGAGAAAAGCAACAAAATAATAAATAAAGTGTAATACCCCTTTAAGAGGAGCCATTGGGCTCCAGTACCTTTCCGTTCCACATCCAGGTCTATCCACAGGTGGCCAAATTATTAGGAAAACCTGTTTTTTCACTTTTTTTCCTTTATTAAGGTCAGGTGGTCCTCGGGGGAGGGGTGTGTGTTTGTTCTGTGTTTGGTTACAGAGTTAGGTTTCTGGCTTCTCTGATTTTAACCAAATTCATATGCTAAATAAAAGGTTATAAGGTCCTTTTAGGAAAAAAAGAAAGTATTAAAAGTACTAAAAACACATTTTAAAGAATAGTTTGCTGATAATCCTCCTCCTTTTTCTGCTGGATTACAAATATTTTTCTGTTTTTTGTTTTTTGTTGGAGTTTTTCTGGTTTTGTTTTGGATGGGCACCAACCCCAAGGACTTTCTACACTAACAGCTTCATCAGACCTGGTGAGATCAAACCAATCTTTATTTTTATTTTTTTCTCTAGATTTTGGATTATTTTTGTTTTTCTTATTTTTTCTTGTTTTCCAGTTACAACAACTTGACTATTCTGTTTGGGACTGTGTGTATATTTGTGGGGTGTTGGTTTGGGGTTATTTTTGGTCACTTGTAATTGTGGTATCTACATCGTTAATGTTTCTGTACAATACACTTGTTTGTTGGTTAATTGAACTGGGGTCCAGAATCTATTTATTTTTCTGACAGTATTCCATAAATTTTGGAAACCGTTACAGAATTTGGTGGCCCGTACGGGGAACCCAGTTGATACAGGTATTCAATATAACAGGTGTGTTGTTCAGATATGGCTACTGGTGGGCCAGATACCCTTGAACTTCAGTCCTTTCAATTGCCATTAGATTTTACAGCTGATCAATTTGTAACTCGTAGAGATCCAGTGCGTGATCTTGTGACTAGCTTGGATGATTTGTATATTACTGACCCTGAGCCTGAAATTAATAATGACCTTGAACCAGATCTGCCTTCTCCTCCTACTGAAGCAGATTTGCATAGCATGCTTGATTTACCCAGTATTCGTGATATCTGTGATCAACTTCATTCTCGATTAAGTAGTGTTGAGACTGAAGTAAAAGCCCTAAATATTAGTTCTATCAGACAAGATGATTTGCTTAGATATTATGTGGATCGAAATGTACAAGATTGGAGCAAGAATTTAATTTGTCTTTTCAAAATTTACAACAGTCTATAGTTGATTGTTTACAACGCCGTGACCGGCAAATAGAAGCTAGATTTAATGGCAGGGCCAACAAAGCAAGTACTCCTAACAAGCCTAACGCCCCTACTGTGAGCTTTCAGGAAGCAAGACCATTAAGTCAAGCGCGAACTGCGTGTGACAGGGTGTTCACAGTACCTCCCAGAGGAAGAAGCGCCAATTACCATCACAAACTTCCAGTGAAACTAGAGTTTCCTAGTTTTAGCGGTGTTGGTGAAGAGGATGACCCTGTGTCATACATTGAACGCTGTGAAGAATTTTTGGCGCTCCGTCCCATGTCAGATGAAGAGGTTCTGGCTACTCTCAACACAGTTCTGAAGGAGACAGCTAAAGATTGGTGGAGGGCTGAGCAAGCTTCAATAGCCTCATGGACTCAATTTAAGCATGCCTTTATGAAATCTTTTTTGTCTGATGACTATGAAGCAGAGGGAGAACGACGCATCCGTGACAGGATTCAAGGATCTACGGAGAGCATCCGAGATTTCGCTTTCCACTATCGTGCATTGTGTATGCGCTGGAAAACTGGTCTCAGTGAAAAGGAGTTGGTGCAGCTAATCCTACGCAACAGCAACCCTAAATTGGCAAGTAATTTGAGAGGTACTGTGACCACTGTTGATGAACTGGTTAGGATTGGAACGTTAATTGAAAATGATTGGGCCGTTCAAAAGGAGTATTGGGCCAAAATAAATGCCAATAATAAAACTGAATCTAGTAGAGTGAAAAAACCAGCAGCTCTGTTACCAACGTCAGGAGGAAGCAAAACCCCTCTGGGAAGAGGTAATATCAGCTCGTTACAGCCTGAAGGACCTCACTCCATTTCCACCTTCCCCATGATCAAGCTCGTTGTTCCTGTAGGAGTGAGAAGTGTAAAGTGCCGGGCTTTGCTGGATACTGGTTGCTCTTATACCCTGATGCAAGAGTCGCTATGGAAACACATTCAAAAGCCTCAAGAAAGCCTTGCACCATGTACAGAACGTACATTTGTCCTAGCAGATGGACAAAGTCATCAAGCTGTCGGATGTGTCCAACTTGTGTACTCTCTGCATGAAGAGGTTTGGACTCTGATGACCTACATCATGAGGGATTCACACTTGGCATTCTCTCTTGTTATAGGTCTGGATTTCCTAAAGAGAACTGGAATTTCTATTGATTTTAAGAAAGGGATGTATTGCATGAAGCATGACCAGGGATCGCGATTTTATCCTTTTTTACATGACTCTGTGGGATGGCAGGAACAGAAACTTGAGAAATCATCCACTTTCATTGGACTGTATTGGTCTATGCCTGAGTCAGCAGGTTTGCTAGGATCCTCAGTGGTCGAAGCCACAATTCAAGCTGTGGTTGAGAAAGCTGAAATATCTATGTCAGGAAAACAGCAACTTAGTACCCTGTTACATCACTGGCTGAGGGTATGTACTGGTCACTTGGGGTTAACCAACATAGTGACACATAAGATCATTACCAATGATAATGTCCCTGTGCGGAAGAAGAGTTTTAGGGTCTCTCCTTCAAAACGTACTTTCATCGAAGAACACGTTCATGATATGCTGGACAGAGGCATCATCCAGCCTTCACAATCTTCCTGGGGAGCCCCTGTAGTGCTTACAAAGAAAAGAGACAGTACCACTAGTTTTTGTGTTGACTACAGGGGTATTAATGCAAAAACCAACCTGGATGCTTATCCCATGCCGAACGTTCATGAGATCATCGAATCTCTGAATGGAGCGCGGGTATTCAGTTCTCTCGATCTAAAAAGTGGATATTGGCAGGTCGGCATGGATCCTCCTAGCATACAGAAAACTGCCTTTATAACGCCCTCTGGTTTGTATGAATTCAAAGTCATGCCCTTTGGTCTCAAAAATGCAGCAGCGACCTTTCAGAGGCTTATGGAAGCTGTGCTGGCTGACTTGAAAGGGAAGATCTGTTTCGTATATATAGATGATATAATCATCTATTCAAAGACTGAATCACAACATCTTCAGGACCTTGCAGCTGTGTTTCAAAGATTGCAGACAGCAAACTTAACCTTAAATCTGGGGAAGTGTCATCTACTACAACATAAAATCAAATTCCTTGGGCATGTAATTTCCAGTGAAGGCATTAAGATGGACAACCAGAAGGTAGAAGCCATTGAATCCTTTCCTACTCCTCGCTCCTTAAAGGAGGTACAGAGGTTTTTGGGCATGGCAGGATGGTACCATCGATTTATTCCTGGGTTCGCAGAAAGATCTGCTCCCCTGAATGCCCTCAAGAAGAAAGGCGCTAAGTGGATTTGGTCTCCTGAGTGTCAAGCTGCCTTTGAAGATCTAAAACATGCTTTATCCTCTTCTCCAGTTCTACAGCATCCTGACTACAATCAACCCTTCCGTGTCCATACCGATGCCAGTCATATTGGCCTGGGAGCAGTTTTAACCCAACATGTGGGTGAAGAAGAGCATGTTGTGGCATACGCTTCCAGATTGTTAAATCCTGCTGAGATTAACTATTCTGTTTCAGAGAAGGAATGTCTTGCAGTTGTTTGGGCTGTGGAGAAATGGCGTCCACTGCTGGAGGGAACAAAGTTTGAGGTTATTACAGACCATGCTGCTCTTGTTTGGGCTTTCAACAATCCCAAGCCTACTTCTCGTCTGATTCGGTGGACTATCCGACTTCAAGATTTTGACTTTTCTGTTGTATACAGGAAGGGGAAATTCAACAACGTTCCTGATGTGCTGTCACGTGCTCCAGTTGAATTAGATGGATTAGCTGCTGCCTGCATTAAAGAGAAGTCAGATTCATTCTTCTGCTCCTTACCTGTGGATTGGCCTGAGATTTCTCAAGCACAAGCAAATGACAAGGAGGCTCAAGATATTATGCAGAGCATTGCCATGGGTGATGTTCGTGTTGGCCACATAACTTACTTACTAGAGAATGGAATCTTGTATCGTCAAATTCCTGGGAAGTGTAATGGCGTTAAACTCCAACTCTTCGTTCCTTGCAGTCTTCGGGAACAGTTCTTGAAATACTTTCATGACAGCCCTCTAGGAGGTCACATGGGACGTCTGAAGACTCTTCTGCGCCTCCTAGATGTTGCTTACTGGCCGCAAGTTCGGAAGGATGTCTGGGAATACACCAAAAGCTGCATAATCTGTCAACAGTTCAAGCCAGTCTGTCTGAAACCTGCTGGAATGCTTCAATCAACATCTGTAAGGGAACCTGGAGAGATGCTTGGGGTCGATTTGATGGGTCCTTTCCCACGTAGTAAACAACGCCATCAGTATCTTTTTGTGGTAGTAGACTATTGCAGCAAGTGGGTTGAACTCTTTCCAATTCGTGATTCAAAGACTCCCAAACTAGTCACTATTCTTATCCAAGACATCTTTACTAGATGGGGCTCTCCATTATATTTGGTATCTGACAGGGGGGCACAGTTTACTAGTCAGCTGATTAAGCAGGTCTGCCGTCAGTGGGGGGTTGTACAAAAGCTTACTACTAGTTACCATCCACAAACCAATCTCACTGAATGGGTCAACCGTACTCTCAAAACAATGATCTCTTCATACGTTAAAGCGAATCATGCTAACTGGGATCAGTGGCTTACAGAGTTTCGCTTTGCCATAAACTCTGCCACTCATGAGAGTACAGGGTTTTCGCCTGCTGAAATCGCTCTGGGACGTAAACTTAAGGGTCCTCTGGAAAGACTAATAGGAAGACCGCCAGATCCAGAACAGGATTTGTACACTCTGATAGAGCGACAGCAGAAGTTGTTGGAGCAGGTAAAGGAAAATGTATACCATGCTCAGTCAAAACAGGCTCGCTATTACAATCCCAAAAGACGTGCTGTTAGCTTCCAAGTTGGAGACAAAGTGTGGGTACGCGATCACCCTATGTCCGATGCCAAGGTGGGATTTGCTGCAAAGCTTGCTCCAAAGTGGAGAGGTCCTGCAACAATCAAAAAGAGATTAGGACCTGTGAACTATCAGTTAGTTCTAGAGAGTAACCCTGATAACCACGAGACACACCACGTCGAGAACATTAAAATATTTTTCGGTCCGTCTTCCCGTACCTCAAGTTTGGGGGGGGGGGGTTATGTAACACAGTTACATTAAGTTGAAAGCTATAAATGAGAAAAGCAACAAAATAATAAATAAAGTGTAATACCCCTTTAAGAGGAGCCATTGGGCTCCAGTACCTTTCCGTTCCACCTCCAGGTCTATCCACAGGTGGCCAAATTATTAGGAAAACCTGTTTTTCACTTTTTTCCTTTATTAAGGTCAGGTGGTCATCGGGGAGGGGTGTGTTTGTTCTGTGTTTGGTTACAGAGTTAGGTTTCTGGCTTCTCTGATTTTAACCAAATTCATATGCTAAATAAAAGGTTATAAGGTCCTTTTAGGAAAAAAAGAAAGTATTAAAAGTACTAAAACACATTTTAAAGAATAGTTTGCTGACAATCCTCCTCCTTTTTCTGCTGGATTACAAATATTTTTCTGTTTTTTGTTTTTGTTGGAGTTTTTCTGGTTTTGTTTTGGATGGGCAGCAACCCCAAGGACTTCCTACACTAACAGCTTCATCAGACCTGGTGAGATCAAACCAATCTTTATTTTTTTTTTTTTTTTCTAGATTTTGGATTATTTTTGTTTTTCTTATTTTTTCTTGTTTTCCAGTTACAACAACTTGACTATTCTGTTTGGGACTGTGTGTATATTTGTGGGGTGTTGGTTTGGGGTTATTTTTGGTCACTTGTAATTGTGGTATCTACATCGTTAATGTTTCTCTACAATACACTTGTTTGTTGGTTAATTGAACTGGGGTCCAGAATCTATTTATTTTTCTGACAGTATTCCATAAATTTTGGAAACCGTTACACAGGTGTCTGTTGTTGACAGTCGCTGTCATAAAAGTACTGTACTGCTGCAGCAGCATGGACTGAGCTATCATGAATCATGCTACTTTCATGTTGTGTACTGTATATATTTAAGCTATTTCAGTTTGCTGTTATTTACACAGGCTGAAAAACAAAAGGCTTAGCATCAGTGGAGGTCTGCCGCTTAAAGACATGACAATAACACATTTCAGATAGTTATAATGCTTGCAGACCAGCGTAGCAGACAATCCAATGTTATTCATTTCTGTCTAAATGGGTCTGCTGAAGTACTTAAAAAGCAGCCCAATTCAGTAGCAGGGAAGAAGAGCAGGTACTTCAGCATGAGGCAGAAGAATCTCAGGTAGGGATGGGGATTTAGGTTGTTCAGTAAAAGTAGGTATTGTCAAATGGTTTTGGACACAAAATGACCGGATCTTACAATCTCTCTTTTAATCAGACCAGGGATTCAATTAACCCAACTTGGTTATATTAAAAAGGGATTCATGTTCAGATTTCAAATACAAACGTGTGTACTTACTAATAATTTAAGATAACATTCGTTTAATAAACATTTAGGTATATTATGTACCTGAATGACTAAAAATGTAGAAATAAATGCTGATTGATAAAAGGATGACTCGGTTATTTACCAATGTAGCTCATTATGATATACTGAAATCTTAGGTCTGGGGCAGGTACATTTTACATACTTGGTGCATCCATTTTTAAATTTATTTATTTATTTTGATGCCTAAGGAGGCGGGAAGTGGGAGTGTTGTCGGTGCGGCAGAACACACAACTGTACTCTTGTTAATCTTGTTATGAGCAGTGTATGGTTGATCTGCACTGCCTGCAATGTCATGAATGAGCTGTTTCAACCAATTAGCATTGCTGTGTGAGGGCTGGCATTTAGTATTTCAACCAATTAGCACTAAGCATTGCCATGTGTGGACAGGTTCTTATTGTTTCAACCTATCAGCACCACATTGCACTGCTATAGGGCGCGTTTACTTTCCAAAAGTCTCGTAGTAGTTGGTTTCGCTGTGATAATTGAGCTCAGTAATATCTGATAGGAAAACATGAAAAACTGTAGCATCAGCACTACATTTAAAACAAAGCCGAGCAAGGAATATTTTAACTGTTGACACACATATGCCAATATATCTATCAATAAACAAGCCATATTATAACATTTTGTACATGTTATTGTTTGTTTCGCACGTCCCTTTAATAAGATGCATGTTGGAATTATAGGTACTGTACAGCATTGTGCAGATAGGCCACAAACTGGTTTTGCCATTTGGTGTTACTTGTGTGTGTACTTAATAAATGCTGAGTTAGTAAATATTCTATATTTTATGATGATACACATGAAAAAGATAGAACAGTAAAAATGTGTTTTACCACAGCTTCTTGGCAAAAAATGTTTCGCCTAAGCTTGCCTGTTTTACCCCCACTTTTAAACAAAGTTAGGTGCCCCTGCTGTATCCAATACAGCCCCCATAAATTGCTGCTTTTGAAATATTATTTATTGTTATTTGTATTTATTTTAATCAAGCAACAGTTAACAGAATTGAAAAACAAATATTAAAAAAACCAAAAGAAATACAACTTACTGTAGAAATCGCATTGTTTACAGAAAATGCAACAGAAACAAACTTCTGAAAACTGTAAAATCAACAGTGTTCGAAATCGTAGTTCTCACAGGCACTTTTTTAAATGTATTATTTATTTATTTATTAATGCACTTGTGCATTCTTGGACTCGGTAGTTAACGCCATGGGAAAGTATGTATACTCAGAATCTTGGAAGACAACAAATAAATGCAAGGACAGGTTGGTTCCATGAATATTTTTAGTTTTTCTAAAAGTGTTCTTGTTTTTTTTTTTTTTTTCTTTTTCTTTTTGCATAAAATGCAAAAGAAAAAAATGGAATACATGAAAAAAACAGACAGCTTATGGCTTACCTTTTCTCTATTCAAATTTACTACCAATTAATACTGCTTCTTATATTTAGGAATTGCTTCACATTTTTCTCTTCTGGCTCACTTGGTATTGTGGTATCTATACAGGGTAATGCGACTGTTTGTTTTTGTGCCTGAAATATTATTTCTCTTTCATTGGTGTCTGGTTCTGTCTTTCACCACTTTTTTCTGTGTAATAAATGATTGCAAAACCAAACAGTTCGCTTAAATATGTGGACTTTACCTACTTTGAAATGTACTGTGTGCTAAGACAAGTTTGTGGTTTTTAAATTCTAATATAAATACATTTTTTTGTAATTACTTTTCATAGATATGCTGTTTTAGACCCCTGCAAAACCCTAAAATTCGTTTTTGGTGGGGGTGCTGTCACCTGCACCCGCTCTGGGGGAGGACCCCCATACCCCCCTGCCTTCTACTTAGGATTTCTAGCCTCCTGCTTTTAAATGAAAATGAAAAAATTGTTGTTCAATAGCGGAAGATGGTGTTTTTATTTGTTTTACTTTATTCCCCCAGTTTGCAAACACAGGCACAATTCATTCAAATAAATACAATACAAATCAATGTATAACAAGCAGCGAGACCTCTTTAAACAGGCTGATAGACTGCAGTACCCTACCATACAAAAAAAAGGCTGTAAACTAAAATTAATTATAGTAGATTGGAAAATTCTGCCTGTCGCTGTTGTGTACGCTTGATCCTTTTGAAGATAATTTTGGACGACCACTAAAAACATATTATTCTGTAGAAATTTGACCTAGTTTCCAAAGTTTATTTTTAATGTTAGAATCAATTTCCTTGATTGTTTATATTCTACCATTATTACAGCCATATTGAAATGTATCTCTATTGTTTTCTAACTTGTTTACAGTGACTTTAATAGGCAAATACCTGAGCCAATGCTTAACCTGGTTGTCCAAGTCACAGCCAATCACTGGTACAATAACACTGTTGCTATCAGGTATCTATTCAGTTCCTGTGCACAGGGTTAGATGGTACAGTATGATTATAGCTATTGGACATGACGTGATTAGGTATTAGGAAGAGGTGTATTTGAAATATCTGCATATCCTAAATGAAGTTTGTCAGAGGGCTGTGGCCTGTAGGAAGCTTACAGTTTAAGGAAGCGATATTGATTTCAAGCATCTCAATTGCAGTAGGACTGTGTGCAAAATAAATGTGCAAAAATATATATATGTGTGTGTGTGTGTGTTCTTTATTACATTTTAACATTTCCCTTTCCAATATGTAACACCTATTTTTACTGTAAGGATGCAATTTGTACATCAAATACATGAACAAAATACATACATATTATATTGTATTTATACAGTACATAAAATATGTATTCAATCGTATAAGCCATATTATAAAAACAAGATATTCAAGGTTGTGTATTAGTGTTAACATTATATACAAATATAAATCATGTCATAACTTATGGCTTATTTAATACATCTCTATTGTTTCTGAAATTATAAAACATGCATATTAACCTGTCCATGAATCTGCTTTGAAGGTCTGACGAATTACTGTTTAACCACGAGACCAACAATGTATTTGCTTCGTACACATGAACTATACTTGTGTTTAACATGGATAGAAACTATTTCAGTTTAAAATACATTACATGAAATCATTAAATATTTTTCACATCAGAAGCTGCTCTTATGCAGTATGTAACGGTCACTTTAACTTTGGTACAGTAACCATACTGCGATAAAGAAAAACAGTTACAAATTTGCAAACCGGTGAAATTAAAAATTGTATTTATTGCACAGCCCAAACCGAACTAAAGAAAAGACTGCAAACTCGAGCTAACCCTCCAAAAATAAATAAATTAAAAATAGAAATAATAATCATATGATTAATGCAACGAACATAATTACAAAGCAACCCTCTAATAGTATAGTTTAGACATAAATAATGACTATATTCTAAAATCCCATACTACAGAATAAATGTCCAATAAACTGTAGTCAGCAATCACTATAGCAATTTTTATACAAAGGGCAGATCACACAGCGGTGAATACAAAATACTGAATCAATTCAGTTACATTAAAGTAGCAGAAACTCAAAATAGTAAAGTTTAAAAAGAAAAAAGAAAACAAATCCAGGGATTCGTCCAAAAACAAAACAAAACAAAAATTAAGTCTCTGAAAAAAAAAAATGAAAAAAAAACATCCAAGAAAAAAAAACACAAAATCCAGCAGCAGGGATAATTCCTCCTTGGTATTTATTTTAAAATGCTGCAACTCTCGTTGTACAATCCCCATACGTGGTGGCGACTGTTTACACCAGCGCATTTCAAAACAAACAAATAAAATAGAACAACTTGAAGGCTGGCGAAACAAAAGTATCAAGGAAAACCCGAACGCATTTTAACTTGATACTAGGAGCAGCACAACAGTTAGTAAAGCTGTGTCTGAAGTACAATGTCTAAGCTAGCCCAAAAATAATCCTACCAGGGAAACTGCGGCTAGAAACAATAAACAGGTAACAAAACAGACTAACCAAATATAATAAACCCCCCGGTAAGTAATGAGAGTAATTCCAAACAAAAGATAACCCTTCTCCTCAGGTGTTTTTTCTCTCCCTTTTTAAACTTCCCGGCTACCAGGAAGCGAACTACAACAAGCCGGTAGGGTCAAAATGCACAAAAACGTTAAAAAAGCAAAACTAGAGGAAGTACGGGAACCACCCAAGGCAATACAATAGACAATACCCAACATGTTTATTTTATATATTATAATAAAAACGAAAATTGGAATGTTATATAATTAATAAAAAAAACACTTATTTATTTATGTATTTATTTTTAGTGGCATAGAACAAGGCAGAGGGGATAAAGAAAGCTAATGAGCTAGCTAGCCTGGCCAGGCATACTACCTTGCAATTAAGCAAAAGGCAAATGAAGCGTTTCTTGCTTCATATTGGGTGGCAGATGCCACAAGTACATTTGGCTTGTTTGATGATACATTTTTCTATATACATGTTGAAATGTACAGTACTGTGCAAAAGTTTTAGGCAGGTGTGAAAAAATGCTGTAAAGTAAGAATGCTTTCAAAAATAGACATGTTAATAGATTATATTTATCAATTAACTAAATGCAAAGTGAGTGAACAGAAGAAAAATCTAAATCAAATCCATATTTGGTGTGACCACCCTTTGCCTTCAAAACAGCATCAAGCATCAATTCTTCTTGGTACACTTGCACACAGTTTTTGAAGGAACTCGGCAGGTAGGTTGGCCCAAACATCTTGGAGAACTAACCACAGTTCTTCTGTGGATTTAGGCAGCCTCAGTTGCTTCTCTCTCTTCGTGTAATCCTAGACAGACTCGATGATGTTGAGATCAGGGCTCTGTGGGGGCCATACCATCACTTCCAGGACTCCTTGTTCTTCTTTACGCTGAAGATAGTTCTTAATGACTTTCGCTGTATGTTTGGGGTCGTTGTCATGCTACAGAATAAATATGGGGCCAATCAGATGCCTCCCTGATGGTATTGCATGATGGATAAGTATCTGCCTGTACTTCTCAGCATTGAGGAGACCATTAATTCTGACCAAATCCCAAACTCCATTTGCAGAAATGCAGCCCCAAACTTGCAAGGAACCTCCACCATGCTTCACTGTTGCCTGCAGACACTCATTCGTGTACACTCTCCAGCCCTTCGGCTAACAAACTGCCTTCTGCTACAGCCAAATATTTCAAATTTTGACTCATCAGTCCAGAGCACCTGCTGCCATTTTTCTGCACCCCAGTTCCTGTGTTTTCGTGCATAGTTGAGTCGCTTGGCCTTGTTTCCACGCCGGAGGTATGGCTTTTTGGCGCAAGTCTTCCATGAAGTCCACTTCTGACCAGACTTCTCCGGACAGTAGATGGGTGTACCAGGGTCCCACTGTTTACTGCCAGTTCTGAGCTGATGGCACTGCTGGACATCTTCCGATTGCGAAGGGAAGTAAGCATGATGTGTCTTTCAACTGCTGCAGTAAGTTTCCTTGGCCGACCACTGCGTCTACGGTCCTCAATGTTGCCCGTTTCTTTGTGCTTCTTCAAAAGAGCTTGGACAGCACATCTGGATACCCCTGTCTGCCTTGAAATTTCTGCCTGGGAGAGACCTTGCTGATGCAGTATAACTACCTTGTGTCTTGTTGCTGTGCTCAGTCTTGCCATGGTGTATGACTTTTGACAGTAAACTGTCTTCAGCAACCTCACCTTGTTAGCTGAGTTTGGCTGTTCCTCACCCAGTTTTATTCCTCCTACACAGCTGTTTCTGTTTCAGTTAATGATTGTGTTTCAACCTACATATTGAATTGATGATCATTAGCACCTGTCTGGTATAATTGTTTAATCATACACCTGACTATATGCCTATAAAATCCCTGACTTTGTGCAAGTGTACCTAGAAGAATTGATGCTGTTTTGAAGGCAAAGGGTTGTCACACCAAATATGGATTTGATTTAGATTTTTCTTCTGTTCACTCACTTTGCATTTAGTTAATTGATAAATATAATCTATTAACATGTCTATTTTTGAAAGCATTCTTACTTTACAGCATTTTTCACACCTGCCTAAAACTTTTGCACAGTACTGTATTTGCTTAATTGTAATTAAGCCCTGGATAAGGGTCTGCTAAGAAATAAATAATAATAATAATAATATACAATGTGAAGCTACCCTCAGAAATGGGTGACCCTTAATAAATAAACATTTCAGCTTTTATTACCAAAATAAGGGCTTAAAAGAGGTTTACAATTATTATTATTTGTTTATTTAGCAGACACCTTTATCCAAGGTGACTTACAGAGACTAGGGTGTGTGAACTATGCATCCGCTGCAGAGTCACTTACAATTACGTCTAACCTGAAAGACGGAGCACAAGGAGGTTAAGTGACTTGCTCAGGGTCACACAATGAGTCAGTGGCTGAGATGGGATTTGAACCGGGGACCTCCTGGTTACAAGCCCCTTTTCTTTAACCACTGGACCACTTTTACTTTCTTGAGTCATTTACAAATGAAATAATCCTGTATGTATAAGCACATATCTTACTAAAAATAATCAACTTTCTATCCGTTTTGTATTGCAATCAAGTGTGTCTTCCATGAAAAATATTTAATACGCTCTGTTATTAATTGTAGAAAACAATATGCAATTTAAAGTTTTGATTTCTTACAAATGCAAGACAATAGTAGCAACTACATCTGGAATCTATTAAGTGTGAATTACTTTGTTTCTGCTGCACATTCTTGTGACTTTGTTCCGGATCTTTTGAAGGTTTAAACCATAAATGACAGGATTGAAAACAGGAGGGACGATTAGAAATTCCACTGACAGGAGATTGTGTAAAACCTTTGTCATATCATATGAACCATATCTAGAGTACATTAAATCAAAAAGCATGGCAATGATGTAATTGATCACCGTCAACAAATGTGGCAAACAGGTCTGCAAACATTTACTCATTGCTATACTAGATGCCCGCACGCTCTGAGTATTTTCATGTAGGAAAATAAAATAAAGATGAAATGTGCAAAGAATATACATGTTATAACATATCCATATACATTATTAACAGTAGTCCCTACACAAGATAATTTCACAATTGACCAGTTATCACAATATAGTTTTTCAATGTGGGAGCCACATAAGGGCAACCTGAAAGTCAATATAGTACCAACACACAAACAACAGAATGGGAAAATCCAAGAAAACAGTATTAATTTACCAGTCATCAAAGGAGTCATGATAGCATGGTACTCCAGGGGCCTGCATATTGCCACATACCTATCATATGCCATCACTGTTAAATTTGATAATTCACATGCGGAAAAACTGTAGATGATAAACATTTGTAGTAGGCACCCAGAATATGAGATGACATGCGTATCAGACAGAAAATCAAACAGTAGTTTAGGATAGAAACCAGCAGTTCCATACAGTGCATTAGCACTCAGATTACAGAGGAAGAAATACATGGGCTCATGAAGTGTCTTTTCAAGAGCTATTATTACAATTAGAGTTAAATTAACAAAAATGATAAAGAGATAACCTAGGAGAGTGAAAGAAAAATAGATATATTTATTTGTGCTTGATTCATTTAATCCAGAAAGGGTAAACATTGTAACGTAGGATGAGTTTTCTTTCTCCATAGCTGCTTGTTGAAAATACCTGTGAATAAAAACATTATAAAAACATGTTAGCAGGAAGAGTAAAATAGGTTAGATACTTTAAATAGTATATTCCTATTTAAAAAGGGGATACATGTGTACTACAAATAGTAAAAGCAGTGAATATTTCAATTCATGCCCTTTCTAATTTTGAAATGTACATGAAGTATAGTAGTTAAAACTGAATAAATATTGATGCATACCAAAATCATTTAAAAGGAGATTTCATCTTTAAATGGTTAGACATTCAACCCTAAACCAAATGCATGTAAAAAGACAGAGACTGTAATATGCAAGTGATTACTCTTTAACAGATTATAACAACTGGAAATCCCTTCTGCATTGGCCAGAGAGCAGCAGTGTTTTAGGGGTGCAGCAAAGGTGCACTTTTTCAGAGTGTTAAAGAAGCTTAGAACAGTTCTATGATTCGCTAGCGTTCTTTAAATGACTCACAAGTTTAAGTTGTGTAAATATACTTGATTTTAATCAATACTAATATTACAACTAACTATATATATATAACAAAGAAAACACATGCACAGCTGATGCACTATTATTTGTTTATTTAGCAGACGCCTTTATCCAAGGCTTACTTACAGAGACTAGGGTGTGTGAACTATGCATCACTGCAGAGTCACTTACAACTACATCTCACCCGAAAGACAGAGCACAAGGAGGTTAAGTGACTTGCTCAGGGTCACACAGTGAGTCAGTGGCTAAGGTGGGAATTGAACCAGGGACCTCTTGGTTATAAGTCTGTTACTTTAACCACTGGACCACACAAATTCTGTCATTGTAGAGATACATTGTTGTCATCCTAACTTGTTGCCTTTTATTTCATATTGTACTTTAGTAATTTACACTTACTGTAAACTAGTGTATTTAAATATTGACCTTGCATTGTAACCCTGTACTGTCCTGTAACACCTGTAAGTTGCGTTGGATAAAGGCACCTGCAAAATAAATAAACAAATAATAATAATACATAGGATTAGGCTACAGGACCCAATAACATTTTTACAATAGCACAATAACATGAGATTAAAGGCACACATACATTAAAACATTATTTTTCAAATTACCTCTCAGAGAGATCCTCAGGAGAAGCTGCTGGTAGAAGCATGCAGTGCTGTGTGGACAGTACTTCTGAGTCTGAAGAAATGTGCTGAGCTTTATATGCTTCCTTTAGATGGGGTACTGCCTTTGAAACATCCAGGGGGATGTAGGAGCTTAATGAATAATCCACTGAAAACAAGAGCTATTAACAAGTCAGTGGCTCTGTTTACATGACCTTTCACACCCAGAAGGGAATGTTTGATGTTCAAAATCCTGCTCTGCAGAGCACAAGGCAACAGCAGCAAGAAAGATTACAGGCACCTGAGCACAAGCCTTGCACCACAGAGCTCCTGACCACTGATAAATCAGTCTAGTGTAATGTCTATGCCATGCATGTACAGGCACAATATAGGATAGACTCTTTTTGAGTCATTATGTTGAATGTTTAAACACTTTGTATGAATAAGAAAGGATACATTTTTTGACACCTTTGAGTTCTGTGATGTCATTATGAATAGAAGGCTGTGTGGTCCAGTGGTTAAAGAAAAGGGCATGTAAGCAGGAGGTCTCCGGTTCAAATCCCAGCTCAGCCACTAACTCATTGTGTGACCCTGAATAAGTCACTTTAAATTCTTACGCTCCGTCTTTCGGGTGAGATGTTGTGAGTGACTCTGCAGCTGATGCATTGTTCACACACCCTAGTCTCTATAAGCTGCCTTGGATAAAGGCATCTGCTAAATAAATAAGAAAATGTAAGTGTTAATATTCAATATGTTTTTAATCTCATTCTTATGAACAATCAAGTTTCTGTAGTACACATTTGAGGGAACACAGAGCCACTTTGTTGCTTGGAACTTGGTTTCAGGAGACTAGGTTTCAAGCCACTGCGTGGTGCTCCAGTGAAGACTTGAGGAGACTAGTGGCGCCAAATCAGCCAATCAAAAGCCCTCTTTTAAAATATAAAATAAATTACTGAATAAAGAATAAAAAAGATTAAACAGACTAAAAGAGGGGGTACTGAGTAATTTATGTTAAATTAATATCTTTAGCAAAAGGTGACACATTCAATAAGATTTGCTTGTGTGATTGTCAGGCAAATCAGCGCATTTTTGGCAGTGATACAATAAAATAAAATACTAATACTTCTGATTGGTTTATATTTGGGGAAAACCCGCTACAGTTCATATATGGATAGTATTCATCACATGATTTGAATTAATGTATAATATGATTCAGAAGGATTCCTAAAATAGTCAGGGAGCAGACTACTTGTTCAGTAGAAAACAAATGAATGATTTCAAAAGTACAGTTTAATAACATAATACACATTCAAACAACATTCACACACTAGGAAATGACGTTTCTACTATGGTTAGAAACTCTGAACTTAATTGTGAAAATAATTGTGTTTCTTCTTTGCTCCACGTCTGCCAGCTTGTTTTTGTTATCAGAGCATGAGCATTAAACAATGTGACGTCACTGGAATGGTGACGAAGGGCGCTAGGACCGGAAATAAACTCATTACGGTTTACATGCAAGTGTCGAATAAAATGTCACTGCGAGTAAAAATAAAACCACCTCTAGCGAGCGGCGTGTCATGCGAGTAAAAATAAAACCACCTCTAGCGAGCGAGCTTGTCATGCGAGTAAAAAATAAAAGCACCTCTAGCGAGCGAGCTTGTCATGCGAGTAAAAATAAAAGCACCTCTAGCGAAGCGTGTCATGCGAGTAAAAACTTCTTAAAAGTCGACTTAAACCCTTTTCCATCGTGTTTGTCGCATATATTTTCTTATTCGCATAAGTTTTACCAAGCTTAAAAGTTGGATGGAAAAAGGCCTATAGGCGCCTAACCAATGGGGCAGAAGGGGCACGTGCCCACCCACTTTGAATGAATATTGTTTGCATTTTTATAATCTCGTTTAAACGCATTCTTTCAGATTTATTTAGCCTTATTTAAAAGGCTGCTCAGCGTTTGTACAAATACATATCCCTGTCAGCCTTCTGAATTATGATGTCATTATCCTTTCCTTGGGGAAAACACTTGTCTATGTTTGTTAACCCTTATGAAAATACATATAAAATACTTCTATAGAATTCTATACACCTATAGGCTATTGTATTGAACCTATAGGCCTTTATAGAGAATTCAGACATTTGTCCTATAGGCTATAGAAACCTATAGGTACTTAAAGAGAATTGGGACATAGAAACCTATAGGTTATTTTCGTAAGGGAATATTAATCATGTACTTAAAAATTGCTTCATAAATATATCAAATGTATATTTTTGTTCAGGTGTCTCTGTTGTTGACAGTCGCTATCATAAAAGTAGTGTACTGCTGCATCAGCATGGACTGAGCTATCATGAATCATGCTACTTTCACGTTGTGTACTGTATATATTTAAGCTATTTCAGTTTGCTGTTATTTACACAGGCTGAAAAACAAAAGGCTTAGCATCAGTGGAGGTCTGCCGCTTAAAGACATGACAATAACACATTTCAGATAGTTATAAAGCTTGCAGATCAGCGTAGAAGGCAATCCAATGTTATTCATTTCTGTCTAAATGGGTCTGCTGAAGTACAGAAAAAGCAGCCCAATTCAGTAGCATGGAAGAAGAGCAGGTGCCTCAGCATGAGGTAGAAGAATCTCAGGTAGGGATGGGGATTTAGGTAGTTAAGTAAAAGTAGGTATTGTCAAATGGTTTTGGACACAAAATGACTGGATCTTACAATCTCTCTTTTAATCAGACCAGGGATTCAATTAACCCAACTTGGTTATATTAAAAAGGGATTAATGTTCAGATTTCAAATACAAACGTGAGTACTTACTAATAATTTAAGATAACATTCGTTTAATAAAGATTTAGGTATATGTACCTGAATGACTAAAAAATGTAGAAATAAATGCTGATTGATAAGAAGGATGACTCAGTATTTACCAATGTAGCTCATTATGATATACTGAAATCTCTTAGGTCTGGGGCAGGTACATTTTACATACTTGGTGCATCCATTTTTTCATTTATTTATTTATTTTGATGCCTAAGGAGGCGGGAAGTGGGAGTGTTGTCGGTGCGGCAGAACACACAACTGTACTCTTACTAACTATGAGCAGTGTATGGTTGATCTGCACTGCCTGTAGTGTCATGAATGAGCTGTTTCAACCAATTAGCATTGCTGTGTGAGGGCTGGCATTTAGTATTTCAACCAATTAGCACTAAGCATTGCCATAATGCGGACAGGTTCTTATTGTTTCAACCTATCAGCACCACATTGCACTGGTATAGGGCGTTTACTTTCCAAAAGTATCATAGTAGCTGGTTTCACTGTGATAATTGAGCTCAGTAATATCTGATAGGAAAACGTGAAAAACTTGTTGCCATAATATACTAAGCAACTGATTGTTTATATTGTACCATTATTACAGCCATATTGAAATGTATCTCTATTGTTTTCTAACTTGTTTACAGTGACCTTAATAGGCAAATACCTGAGCCAATGCTTACCCTGGTTATCCAAGTCACAGCCAATCACTGGTACAATAAAACTGTTGCTATCAGGTATCTATTCAGTTCCTGTGCTCAGGGTTAGATGGTACAGTATGATTATAGCTAGACCATTAGACATGAAATGATTAAGTATCAGGAAGAGATGTATTTAAAATATCTGCATATCCTAAACACTATATATATATTTGTGAACAATAAGTTCTGAATTTGATTGTGGTAGCCAACTGACAGTAGAGAGGTGACTCAAGTAGACAGAAGTTCAGGGTGAAAATAATAGGCACTTATTTTTAAGCAATTATTTTCAGTTATCACCCTTAATGAAAATAATAGAAGAAAACAAAATAAAATCTGTCCTTTAAACTCACTTCTTCACCCCTCTCTTGTACCTTGCCCGTGCTGACCTCGTAAATCTGCTGGTATTGCTTCCAGCAATGGTATAATCAGACCAGGTTTTTTAAATTTTGTTATCCAGTGCCTGCTGGCCAAGGGTTAATCTGGCCTTGGATCACTTAGAGCAAACCAGGTAAGTGTCCCATGTTCTTTGTTTGGTACAATCCACAGGGCTGTTGTATGAACGTTTTTGTGGTCCTTGTCCAGGTAAACAGGTACGTAATACAAGGTTGGTTTCTCCCTCTTAACCAGAACGATTGCAACCCTGTGTGGTCCTTGAGCACCCTCTGCTGGGGAACACTGGAATGCGCAGCCTACTGCATGGTAGGCTGCTGGCTGATTCGTAATAAAACAAACGTTCACAGTCCATATGGTTTGCTTGTTCTTTCCCACTCACACAGTCCATTTAAACAAACGTTAATTTAAAATCTACAAAACAAACGCGTCTGAGCCTCTAATTCACAAACCCCAGACGATTACAGCCATTTCACAGTCACCGAGACCGTAAGATAAAAACGGCGTTTCTTTTAATTAAGTTGTTGCAACCAGCCTTCATTATAGTAACAGTCCCAGGAATTAGGCTGTTGCTTAAACAAACAATAAAAAAAGACCGTCCATAAATAACTAGCGTTTATATCCTCAGTGCGTGCATACAATAAACGCTCTGAAATAAACAGTCCCGTTTGTCATAATAGATATATATATATATATATATATATATATATATATATATATATATATATATATATATATATATATCTATCTATCTATCTATCTATCTATATATATATATAGTGTCAATAGAAAGTCTACACCTCCTTGAACTTTTGTCACATTTTGTTGTGTCAGTGCCTCAGAGTTTCATGCATTTAAATGATTTTTTCCCATTTATCTACACACCACACTCCACACTGTTAAAGGGAAAAAAAGTTTTTATTAAGAAAAAACTTATATATTAAAAATACAAAACTGAAAGATCAGAATTGGATAAGTTACCACCCACCTGAGTTCATACTTGGTGGAAGCACCTTTGACAGCAATTACAGTGAGTCTGTTGGAATAGGTCTCTACCAACTTTGCACACCTAGATTTGGCAATATTTGACCATTCTTATTTACAAAACTGTTCAAGCTCTGTCAAGTTCCTTGGGGAGCGTTGATGGACAGCGATCTTCAAGTCATGCCACAAATTTTCGATTGGATCTAGGTCGGGGTTCTGACTGGGCCAAGGACATTTACCTTTTTTGTTCCTTAGCCACTCCAGTGTAGCTTTGGTTGTGTGCTTTGGGTCGTTGTCATGCTGAAAGGTGAACTTCCGTCCCAGTTTCAGCTTTCTTGCAGAGGGCAGCAGGTTTTCTCAAGGACTTCTCTGTACTTTGCTCCATTCATTTCCCCTTCTATCCTGACAAGTGCCCCAGTCTCTGCCGATGAGAAACATCCCCATAACATGATGCTGCCACCACCATGCTTCACAGTAGGGATGGTGTTCTTTGGGTGATGTGCTGTGTTGGGTTTCGCCAAACATAACGCTTTGCATTTAGACCAAAAGTTCCATTTTAGTTCTCCTGAGTGTTTTTCAGAATCTCAGAATCTCCTGAGTGTTTTTGCAAACTTAAAACGGGATTCAAAGTGGGCTTTCTGTGAGTAATGGCTTCCTTCTTGCCACCCTACCATACAGGCCAGATTTGTGGAGTGCTTGGGATATTGTTGTCACATACACACTTTGACCAGTCTTGGCCATAAAGCCTGTAGCTCTTGCAAAGTTGCCATTGGCCTCATGGTATCCTCTCTGATCAGTCTCCTTCTTGCTCGGTCAACCAGTTTGTAAGGATGGCCTGATCTAGGCAGGGTCTTGGTGGTGCCATACACCTTCCACTTCTTAATAATCATCTTAACCGTGCTCCAAGGGATATTCAAGGCCTTTGATATTTTTATACCCATCCCTGATCTGTGCCTTTCAACAACTTTGTCCTGGAGTTCTTTTGAAAGCCTTGGTGTTCATGGTTGAGTCTTTGCTTTGAAATGCACTACTCAGCAGAGGAAACCTACAGGAACTGCTGAATTTATCCTGAAATCATGTGAATCACTACAATTTAACACAGATGGAGGCCACTTAACTTGGTGTGTGATTTTTGAAGGCGATTGGTTACACCTGAGCTAATTTAGGATTGCTATTACAAGGGGGGTGGACACTTATCCAACCAAGCTATTTCAGTTTTTATTTTGAATTAATTTTCTACAAATTTCTAGAATATTTTTTTTCACTTGGAAGTTGTGGGGTAGGATGAATTTTTTTTTTTTTTTTAATGCATTTTAATTCCAGGCTATAAGGCAAAAAAATGTGAACATTTTGAAAGGGGGTGTAGACTTTCTATAGGCACTATATATATACATATATACTCTATATATATATTGTAACACAGTAGGGAGGGGGTTAAAATCGTTCCTGTGTAAAACATTTTTGTTAGTAGTTTAATTGTTTTGCTTTATTGTTGAATTAGATTTGTTAATTAACAATAAAACAACTAACCCCTGCACCTGGTAGTTATTGTAAATTAGAACCAGGTGCAGGGTATTTAAAGAGTGCAGTCAGTCTGCTCAAGGCTGCTGTGTGGTGTGTATAAGAGCCTGCTTGTTGGTACACAAGCATAGAAAAAGAAAAGAAAGCTAGTGTAAACCGGTGTGGTTCTGTTTTATTTCAGTGCTTTGCTTTATGTCACAGGTAAACAGCTTAGCTGTCCTGTTTATAGGTAGGTTCCAGTGTTCTATGTTTTTAGTTAAGTGCTCAAAAAAAGAGCTAGGTGTTTGTTTTGTTTAATTTGTTTTTGTTTGTTTCGAGTATTATAAAATAGCGCAACCGCACTTAAAATCCAATTCCTGTGTCCTGGGCCTGTGTTTTAAAGGGGCAAAGAACCAAAGGTGGTGAGGTTCATTTACTTTATATATATATATATATATATATATATATATATATATATATATATATATATATATATATATATATATATATATATATATTTATATATATATATATATATATATATACACAGTACTGTGCAAAAGTTTTAGGCAGGTGTGAAAAAATGCTGTAAAGTAAGAATGCTTTCAAAATAGACATGTTAATAGATTATATTTATCAATTAACTAAATGCAAAGTGAGTGAACAGAAGAAAAATCTAAAACAAATCCATATTTGGTGTGACCACCCTTTGCCTTCAAAACAGCATCAAGCATCAATTCTTCTAGGTACACTTGCACACAGTTTTTGAAGGAACTCGGCAGGTAGGTTGGCCCAAACATCTTGGAGAACTAACCACAGTTCTTCTGTGGATTTAGGCAGCCTCAGTTGCTTCTCTCTCTTCATGTAATCCCAGACAGACTTGATGATGTTGAGATCGGGGCTCTGTGGGGGCGATACCATCACTTCCAGGACTCCTTGCTCTTCTTTATGCTGAAGATTGTTCTTAATGACTTTCACTGTATTTTTGGGGTCGTTGTCATGCTGCAGAATAAATTTGGGGCCAATCAGATGCCTCCCTGATGGTATTGCATGATGGATAAGTATCTGCCTGTACTTCTCAGCATTGAGGAGACCATTAATTCTGACCAAATCTCCAACTCCATTTGCAGAAATGCAGCCCCAAACTTGCAAGGAACCTCCACCATGCTTCACTGTTGCCTGCAGACTCTCATTCGTGTACGCTCTCCAGCCCTTCGGTGAACAAACTGCCTTCTGCTACAGCCAAATATTTCAAATTTTGACTCATCAGTCCAGAGCACCTGCTGCCATTTTTCTGCACCCCAGTTCCTGTGTTTTTGTGCATAGTTGAGTCGCTTGGCCTTGTTTCCACGTCGGAGGTATGGCTTTTTGGCCGCAAGTCTTCCATGAAGGCCACTTCTGACCAGACTTCTCCGGAGAGTAGATGGGTGTACCAGGGTCCCACTGTTTTCTGCCAATTCTGAGCTGATGGCACTGCTGGACATCTTACGATTGCGAAGGGAAGTAAGCATGATGTGTCTTTCATCTGCTGCAGTAAGTTTCCTTGGCCGACCACTGAGTCTACGGTCCTCAACGTTGCTCGTTTCTTTGTGCTTCTTCAAAAGAGCTTGGACAGCACATCTGGAAACCCCTGTCTGCCTTGAAATTTCTGCCTGGGAGAGACCTTGCTGATGCAGTGTAACTACCTTGTGTCTTGTTGCTGTGCTCAGTCTTGCCATGGTGTATGACTTTTGACAGTAAACTGTCTTCAGCAACTTCACCTTGTTAGCTGAGTTTGGCTGTTCCTCACCCAGTTTTTTTCCTCCTACACAGCTGTTTCTGTTTCAGTTAATGATTGTGTTTGAACCTACATATTGAATTGATGATCATTAGCACCTGTTTGGTATAATTGTTTAACCATACACCTGACTACATGCCTACAAAATCCCTGACTTTGTGCAAGTGTACCTAGAAGAATTGATGCTGTTTTGAAGGCAAAGGGTTGTCACACCAAATATGGATTTGATTTAGATTTTTCTTCTGTTCACTCACTTTGCATTTAGTTAATTGATAAATATAATCTATTAACATGTCTATATTTGAAAGCATTCTTACTTTACAGCATTTTTCACACCTGCCTAAAACTTTTGCACAGTACTGTGTATATATATATATATATATATATATATATATATATATATATATATATATATATATATATATATATATATATATATATATATATATATATATTCTGTTGTGTCATTCTACCTGATTGGATAGCACTCCTTTAATGCTAATGTTATGTGCACTACTCAGTAGGTGCTGCTCAATGGACCAGGTTTCACTGAACTGTGTCAGAGGGCTGTGGCGTCTAGGAAGCTTACAGTTTAAGGAAGCAATACTGATTTCAAGCATCTCAATTGCAATAGTATTGTGTGCAAAATAAATGTGCAAAAAAATAATTCTATTCTTTATTACATTTTAACATTTCCCTGCCCAATATGTAACACCTTTTTTTACTGTAAGGATGCATTTTGTACATCAAATACATTAACAATATACATACATACTACATTGTATTTATACAGTACATAACATAAACATGTATTCAATTGTATTTAAGCTATATTATAAAAACAAGATATTCAAGGTTGTGCATTAGTGTTAACATTATATACAAATATAAATCATGTCATGAATTATGGCTTATTTAATACATCTGTTACTGTTTCTGAAATTATAAAACATGCATATTAACCTGTCCATGAATCTGCTTTGAAAGGCTGACTGGAATTACTGTTTTTAACCACAAGACCAACAATATATTTATCTATTTGCTTCGTACACGTGTAATGTACTTGTGTTTAACATGGATATAAACTATTTCTGTTTAAAATACATTACATTAAATCATTAAATATTACATTCTTTTTTACATCAGAAGCTGGTCTTATGCCTGCAGTACATTTGATTCCTTCGATGATACATTTTTCTATATAAAATGTGAAGCTACCCTCAGAAATGGGTGACCCTTAATAAATAAGCATTTCAGCTTATATTAACAAAACCAAGAAGGGTTCAGGAAGAGGTTTACAATGAAGTTGAAAAAGTGCATCGGGTCCATTTAACTTACCTGATTCTATTACTTTCTTGAGTCAATTACAAAAGAAATAATACTGTATGTATAAGCACTTTTCTTACTAAACTGCTCAACTTTCTATCCGTTTTGTATTGCAATCTTTCATAAAAAATATTTTATACACTATTATTAATTATAGAAAACAATATCCAATTTAATGTTTTGATTTCTTATAAATGTAAGGTGATAGTAGCAACTACATCTGGAATCTATTAAGTGTGAATTACTTTGTTTCTGCTGCACATTCTTGTGACTTTGTTCCGGATCTTTTGAAGATTTAAACCATAAATGACAGGATTGAAAACAGGAGGGACGATCAGAAATTCCACCGACAGGATATTGTGTAAAACCTGTGGCATATCATATGAACCATATCTAGTGTACATTAAATCAAAAAGCATGGCAATACAGAAGTTGATCACCGTCAACAAATGTGGCAAACAGGTCTGCAAACATTTACTCATTGCTATACTAGATGCCCGGCACGCTCTGAGTATTTTCATGTAGGAAAATAAAATAAAAAGGAAATGTGCAAAGAATATACATATTATAACATATCCATATACATTGTTAACAGTAGTATCTACACAAGATAATTTCACAATTGACCAGTTATCACAATATAGTTTTTCAATGTGGGAGCCACATAAGGGCAACCTGAAAGTCAATATAGTACCAACACAGAAACAACAGAGTGGAAAAATCCAAGAAAATAGAATTAATTTACCAGTCGTCAAAGGAGTCATGATAGCATGGTACTCCAGGGGCCTGCATATTGCCACATACCTATCATATGCCATCACTGTTAAATTTGATAATTCACATGCGGAAAAACTGTAGATGACAAATTTTTGGAGCAGGCACCCAGAATATGAGATGACATGCGTATCAGACAGAAAATCAAACAGTAGTTTAGGATAGAAACCAGCAGTTCCATACAGTGCATTAGCACTCAGATTACAGAGGAAGAAAAACATGGGCTCATGAAGTGTCTTTTCAAGAGCTATTATTACAATTAGAGTTAAATTAACACAAATGATAAAGAGATAACCTAGGAGAGTGAAAGAAAAATAGATATATTTATTTGTGCTTGATTCATTTAATCCAGAAAGGGTAAACATTGTAATGTAGGATGAGTTTTCTTTCTCCATAGCTGCTTCTTGAAAATACCTGTGAATAAATACATTATAAAAACATGTTAGCAGGAAGAGTAAAATAGGTTAGATACTTTAAATAGTATATTCCTATTTAAAAAGGGGGATACATGTGTACTACAAATAGTAAAAGCAGTGAATATTTCAATTCATGCCCTTTCTAATTTTGAAATGTACATGAAGTATAGTAGTTAAAACTGAATAAATGCATTGATGCATACCAACATCATTTTAAAGGAGATGTCATCTTTAAATGGTTAGACATTCAACCCTAAACCAAATGCATGTAAAAAGACAGAGACTGTAATATGCAAGTGATTACTCTTTAACAGCTGTGTCTCAACATCAGTCCAGTTTTGCTGAAGTGTTAGTCCACTATTTACAACATGTGTCCTATAGTTTACCAAGCTGTGTAATGAACTTCATCAGAAACCAGACCCTGTGGGCTGTCAAGCTTGTTTACATTCCCTAGAGGTAGATTTAAGTGCAGGCACACACATCTTGTCAAATCCTAACCCTTCATGTCATTGTGTAACTACACAGGCAGTCTCATGCTGCTCTCTGAAGCAGCACTGGGAGCTGTCATCAACTGTACAAGCTCTCCCATAATCTAAGCACTGACTCATATAATCTGGGTAAAACTACACACAACTTCTGGGAATCAAACCAAAAAGTAGTTAACGCTTAAAGCACGTTATCGGTATTATACAGATTATAACAACTGGAAATCCCTTCTCTATTGACCAGAGAGCAGCAATGTTTTAGGGGTGCAGCAAAGGTGCACGTTTTCAGAGTGTTAAAGAAGCTTAGAACAGTTCTATGATTAGCTAACAAAAAATAAAATAAAACATGCACAGCTGATGTACTATTACTGCACTACGACTCTGTCATTGTAGATATAGATTGTTGTCATCCTAACTTGTTGCCTCTTATTTCATATTGTACTTTAGTAATTTAATTTGCACTTATTGTAAACTATAGTGTATTTAAATATTGACCTTGCATTATAACCCTGTACTGTCCTGTAACACCTGTAAATTGCGTTGGATAAAGGCACCTGCAAAATAAATAAACAAATAATAATACATAGGATCAGAGTACAGGACCCAATAACATGTTTACAATAGCACAATAACAAGAGATTAAAGGCACACATACATTAAAACATTCTTTTCAAATTACCTCTCAGAGAGATCCTCAGGAGAAGCTGCTGGTGGAAGCATGCAGTGCTGTGTGGACAGTACTTCTGAGTCTGAAGAAATGTGCTGAGCTTTATATGCTCCCTTTGGGGAACATCCAGGGGATGTAGGTGCTTAATGAATAATCCATTGAAAACAAGATCTATTAGCAAGTCAGTAGCTCTGTTTACATGACCTTTCAGACCCAGAAGGGAATGTTTGATGTTCACAATCCTGCCCTGCAGAGCACAAGGCAACAGCAGCAAGAAAGATTACAGGCACCTGAGCACAAGCCTTGCATCACAGAGCTCCTGACCACTGATAAATCAGTCTAGTGTAATGTCTATGCCATGCATGTACAGGCACAATATAGGATAGACTCTTTTATAGTCATTATGTTGAATGTTTAAACACTTTGTATGAATAAGAAAGGATACATTTTTTGATACCTTTTTACCTTTAAGTTCGGTGATGTCATGATGAATAGAAGGCTGTGTGGTCCAGTGGTTAAAGAAAAGCACATGTAAACAGGAGGTCTCCGGTTCAAATCCCAGCTCAGGCCTTGACTTGTTGGTTACTCTGAGTAAGTCATTTAAAATTCTTGCGCTCTGTCTTTTGGGTGAGACGTTGTAAGTGACTCTGCAGGTGATGCATAGTTCACACACCCTAGTCTCTGTAAGCTGCCTTGGATAAAGGCATCTGCTAAATAAACAAATAATAATAATTAAATAAGTAAAGAAAATGTAAGTGTTAATATTCAATATGTTTTAATCTCATTCTTATTAACAATCAAGTTTCTGTAGTACACATTTGAGGGAACACAGAGCCACTTTGTTGCTTGGAACTTGGTTTCAGGAGACTAGGTTTCAAGCCACTGCGTGGTGCTCCAGTGGAGACTTGAGGAGACTAGTGGCCAAATCAGCCAATCAAAAGCCCACTTTTAAAATGGGAGAAAATAATTACTGAATAAAGAATAAAAGATTAAAAAGACTAAAAAGGGGGTTACTGAGTAATTTATGTTAAATTAATATCTTTAGCAAAAGGTGACACATTCAATAAGATTTGCTTGTGTGATTGTCAGGCAAATCAGCGCATTTTTGGCAGTGATACAATAAAATAAAATACTAATACTTCTGATTGGTTTATATTTGGGAAAACCCCCGCTACAGTTCATATATGGATAGTATTCATCACATGATTTGAATTAATGTATAATATGATTCAGAAGGATTCCCTAAAATAGTCAGGGAGCAGACTACTTGTTCAGTAGAAAACAAATGAATGATTTCAAAAGTACAGTTTAATAACATAATACACATTCAAACAACTCACACACTAGGAAATGACGTTTCTACTACTTTATTTATCAGTAGTCTAACAAAATAAAAAGGTCAATTTCTTTTACATTTAAGAGCCAGCTGCCCTAGTGCTAAAATGTTTCTTGCTCTTGTGTTCTTAGCTTGTTTTTGGCCAGGATTTTATTAAACAAAATAGCATTTTTAAATAGACCATTTTTATGGGGGTCGGGAGGGTTAGAAACTTTGAACTTAATTGTAAATATAATTGTGTTTCTTATTTGTTCCACGGCTGCCAGCTTGTTTTTATCATCAGAGCATGTGAATTAAACAATGTGACGTCACTGGAATGGTGAAGAAGGGCTAGGACCAGAAACACGCTCGTTACGGTTTACATGCAAGTGTCGAATAAAATGTCACTGCAGTAAAAAATAAAACCACCTCTAGTGAGCGAGCTTGTCACACGACTAAAACATAAAACCACCTGTAGCGAAGCGAGCTTGTCATGCGAGTAAAAATAAAACCACCTCTAGTGAACGAGCTTGTCACACTGACTAAAACATAAAACCACCTGTAGCGAGTGAGCTTGTCATGCGAGTAAAAATAAAACCACCTCTAGCGGCGTGTCATGCGAGTAAAAACTTCTTAAAAGTCGTCTTAAACCCTTTTCCATAGTGTTTGTCGCATATATTTTCTTATTCGCATAAGTTTTACCGAGCTTAAAAGTTGGATGGAAAAAGGCCTATAGGCCTAACCAATGAATGAATATTGTTTGCATTTTTATAATCTTGTTTAAACACATTTTTTCAGATTTATTTAGCCTTATTTAAAAGGCTGCTCAGCGTTTGTACAAATATATATCCCTGTCAGCCTTCTGAATTATGATGTCATTATCCTTTCCTTGGGGAAAACACTTGTCTATGTTTGTTAACCCTTATGAAAATACATATAAAATACTTTTATAGAATTCTATACACCTATAGGCTATTGTATTGAACCTATAGGTCTTTATAGAGAATTCGGACATTTGTCCTATAGGCTATAGAAACCTATAGGTACCTATAGAGAATTGTGACATTTGGCCGATAGGTCTATAGAAACCTATAGGTGCCTATAGAGAATTGGGACATAGAAACCTGTAGGTTAGTTTCGTAAGGGAATATGAATCATGTACTTAAAAAGTGTGCAAAATGCACAGAATTGCTTCATAAATATATCAAATGTATATTTTTGTTCAGGTGTCTCTGTTGTTGACAGTCGCTGTCATAAAAGTACTGTACTGCTGCAGCAGCATGGACTGAGCTATCGTGAATCATGCTACTTTCACGTTGTGTACTGTATATATTTAAGCTATTTCAGTTTGCTGTTATTTACACAGGCTGAAAAACAAAAGGCTTAGCATCAGTGGAGGTCTGCCGCTTAAAGACATAACAATAACACATTTCAGATAGTTATAATGCTTGCAGACCAGCGTAGCAGGCAATCCACTGTTATTCATTTCTGTCTAAATGGGTCTGCTGAAGTACTTAAAAGCAGCCCAATTCAGTAGCAGGGAAGAAGAGCAGGTGCCTCAGCATGAGGCAGAAGAATCTCAGGTAGGGATGGGGATTTAGGTAGTTGGTATTGTTAAATGGTTTTAGACACAAAATGACCGGATCTTACAATCTCTCTTTTAAATCAAACCAGAGATTCAATTAACCCAACTTGGTTATATTAAAAAGGGATTAATGTTCAGATTTCAAATACAAACGTGTGTACTTACTAATAATTTAAGATAACATTCGTTTAATAAACATTTAGGTATATTATGTACCTGAATGACTAAAAAATGTAGAAATAAATGCTGATTGATAAAAAGGATGACTCAGTTATTTACCAATGTAGCTCATTATGATATACTGAAATCTCTTAGGTCTGGGGCAGGTACATTTTTCATACTTGGTGCATCCATTTTTTCATTTATTGATTTATTTTGGTGCCTAAGGAGGCGGGAAGTGGGAGTGTTGTCGGTGCTGCAGAACACACAACTGTACTCTTGTTAACATATGAGCAGTGTATGGTTGATCTGCACTGCCTGTAGTGTCATGAATGAGCTGTTTCAACCAATTAGCATTGCTGTGTGAGGGCTGGCATTTAGTATTTCAACCAATTAGCACTAAGCATTGGCATGTGCGACCGGGTTCTTATTGTTTCAACCTATCAGCACCACATTGCACTGCTATAGGGCGTTTACTTTCCAAAAGTATCAAAGTAGCTGGTTTCGCTGTGATAATTGAGCTCAGTAATGGCCGATAGGAAAACGTGAAAAACTTGTTGCCATAATGTACTAAGCAACTGTCCCGTCACTGGTTTATTTTAGCCTGTTACAGATGCTGTTGTGTACGCTTGATCCTTCTGAAGATAATTTTGGACGACCCTTAAAACGTATTATTCTGTAGAAATTTGTCCTAGTTTCCAAAGTTTTTTTTTAATGTGAGAATCATTTTCTCTGATTGTTTATATTCTACCATTATTACAGCCATATTGAAATGTATCTATTGTTTTCTAACTTGTTTACAGTGACTTTAATAGGCAAATATCTGAGCCAGTGCTTACCCTGGTTGTCCAAGTCACAGCCAATCACTGGTACAATAACACTGTTGCTATCAGGTATCTATTCAGTTCCTGTGCTCAGCGTTGGATGGTACAGTATGATTATAGCAAGAACATTGGACATGAAGTGATTAGGTATCAGGAAGAGGTGTATTTGAAATATATGTGTGTGTGTGATATATATATATATATATATATAAATTTAAGCAGTTCAAGTCCAGTGAATAACCTGAAATGGTACAAAGGTAAGCGGTAAACTGCCAGAGGTTAAAAAAAAGTTTAGGTTACCAAAACTGAAAAATAATGTACATTTCAGAGTTATACAAAAGGCCTTTTTCAGGGAACAAGTAATGGGTTAACAACTTACAGCTGTTCTGCAGCAATGGAAGTAAATTAAGCCTTGAAAGTTGATGCTAACAATTCCTACAGGTGTCCCAACTTTTGTTGATTACTTACAAACCCTCTGTCTGTATAAAAGCAGTGTTGGAACAGACTGTGTTACTACACCCTCTTAAGCATTATTTGGACAGTATTGTACTGCAGGAAGTAGTATATTGCTATCATAATGGCGAGAAAAAGGCAATTAACAAAGGAAGACAGACAGACCATTATAACCCTTAAAAGTGTAGGTCTTTCCTTTAGAGAAATTGCAAAGAAAGCCAAGGTGTCAGTGAGTACAGTTTCCTACACCATCAAAAGGCACTTGGAAACTGGAGGAAACTGACAGGAAGAGGTCTGGCAGACCCAAAGCCACAACAGAATCAGAAGACAAGTTTCTGAGAGTCAACAGCTTGTGTGATAGGCGGCTCACAGGACAACAGCTTCAAGCACAGCTTAACACTGGTCGAAGTAAGCAAGTCTCAGTTTCAACTGTGAAGAGAAGACTTCGAGCTGCAGGTTTGACAGGTCGAGTGGCAGTAAGAAAGCCATTGCTAAGATGGCAAAATAAGAAAAAGAGGCTTGCCTGGGCCATGAAGCACCGCCAGTGGACTACTGAAGACTGGAAGAAGGTCTTATGGACCGATGAATCAAAATTTGAAATCTTTGGTTCATCACGCAGGGTTTTTGTATGCCGTCGAGTAGGCGTAAAGGATGGTTCCTCGGTGTGTGACACCAACTGTCAAACATGGAGGAGGAAGCGTGATGGTCTGGGGCTCTTTGCTGGATCCAGAGTCGGTGACTTGCACAGAGTGAGTGGCACCCTGAACCAAAACGGCTACCACAGCATTTTGCAGCGCCATGCAATACCCTATGGTATACGCCTAGTTGGTCAGGGTTCATCCTACAGCAAGATAATGACCCAAAACATACCTCCAGGCTATGTCAGAACTACCTTAGAAGAAAAGAACAAGACGGTAGGCTTCAAATCATGGAATGGCCAGCACAGTCTCCAGACTTAAACCCCATCAAGCTGGTTTGGGATGAACTGGACAGAAGGGTGAAAGCAAAGCAACCTACAAGTGCAACACATTTGTGGGAACTTCTGCAACAGTGTTGGGAAGAACTTTCTGAACAATATTTGACTTCCATTACAGAAAGAATGCCACGAGTGTGTTCGGCTATTATTATTATTATTTAGCAGACGCCTTTATTCAAGGCGACTTACAGAGACTAGGGTGTGTGAACTATGCATCAGCTGCAGAGTCACTTACAATTACGTCTCACCCGAAAGACAGAGCACAAGGAGGTCAAGTGACTTGCTCAGGGTCACACAATGAGTCAGTGGCTGAGGTGGGATTTGAACCGGCACCTCCTGGTTACAAGCCCTTTTCTTTAACCACTGGACCACACAGCCTCCTATATATCTGCAAAAGGTGGCTACTTTGATGAGTCAAAATTTAGATTAAATTTTGTTAAACAAAACGATTCCATAATTTCTTTATCTCCAATTGTTTATTTGTTCTATGCTTTAATTTCAGAGTACATTGAGACATTAAACTGCGTAAATTTCAATAAAAACTGGAAAAATGGAGGTGTTCTAAAACTTTTGACCGGTAGTGTATATATAACAATAAGTTAATTATTGTTATAACAATAAGTTTTGAAATTGATTGTGGTAGCCAACTGACAGTAGGAGAGGTGACTCAAGTAGACAGAAGTTCAGGGTGAAAATAATAAGCACTTATTTTAAGCAATTATTTTCAGTTATCACCCTTAATGAAAATAGAAAAAACAAAATAAAATCTGTCTGTTAAACTCACTTCTTCGCCCTCTCTAGTACCTTGCCCGAGCTGACCTCGTGGCAAGGTAAATCTGCTGGTATTGCTTCCAGCAATGGTATAATCAGACCGGTTTTTTTTTAATTTTTTTATCCAGTGCCTGCTGCAGTGCCAAGGGTTAATCTGGCCTTGGATCACTTAGAGCAAACCAGGTAAGTGTCCCATGTTCTTTGTTTGGTACAATCCACAGGGCTGTTGTATGAACGTTTTTGTGGTCCCTGTACAGGTAAACAGGTACGTAATACAAGGTTGGTTTCTCCCTCTTAACCAGAACGATTGCAACCCTGTGTGGTCCTTGAGCACCCTCTGCTGGGGAACACTGGAATGCGCAGCCTACTGCATGGTAGGCTGCTGGCTGATTCGTAATAAAACAAACTTTCACAGTCCATATGGTTTGCTTGTTCTTTCCAACTCACACAGTCCATTTAAACGAACGTTAATTTAAAATGTACAAAACAAACGCGTCTGAGCCTCCAATTCACAAACCCCAGACGATTGCAGCCATTTCACAGTCACCTCGACCGTAAGATAAAAACGGCGTTTCTTTTAATTTCGTTGGTGCAACCAAACTTCATTATAGTAACACAGTCCCAGGAATTAGGCTGTTGATTAAACAAACAATAAAAAGACCCGTCCATAAATAACTAGCGTTTATATCCTCAGTGCGTGCATACAATAAACGCTCTGAAATAAACCTGAAAATTTAGACCCGTTTGTCGTAAACAGAAACGCTGCACACAGCAGGTAAGTATGCACAACACGACCACAGTCCTAGTATTGTTGTGGCTTCCTTATTTTTGTTTTTTGTTTTTTCTTTTAAAACAGGTGCCACCCAGAACGCTGCCTTTCTTTCCAACAATACAAAATATTGAATCCCGTCACTATGCGGCTCACGACAGGGTATTTGCATGACGCATATACCAGCTCACTTCAGCCCAAACTGCACACACGTTGCAGCTCCACCACCAGACCAAACAAAGCTTTGCTCGCTATATATTTGTATCCGTCCGTGGGTTATGGACTTCGAAGTCTGTTCTGGTTATACTGAATACTGCAGCCCTATCAATCCCTGGTCTCCGTACATCTTTTGGAAACACCGCTGCTCTTTCTTTATTCTTTGCTCCACCGACAACACCACTCGGTAGCTCAAACTTGTTATTATGAAACAGCGTACTTACAGCTGTATTTTCCACCGTCTTGCTACACAGACTCTATGCACTCCTTCTAAAACCCACCCCTACACTGGTTCTGTCCGCTTTTAAAACTGCATCAATTCCGCGGACCGATCACCTGAATCTACCTCTCAGGATTATGGGGATTGAAGTTTTTACTCCTCCCATTTTACAGTGTACGCTGTTGTCTTCTACCAACAAACGTCATTCTTGTTTTGAACTCAGGGGCCAGATATCAGAATCCCAACGTTCCTGATATTTTCCCCTAATGTTCCAAACTGACTGTTTGTTACTATATATATATATATATATATATATATATATATATATATATATATATATATATATATATATATATAGTGCCAATAGAAAGTCTACACCCCTTGAACTTTTGTCACATTTTGTTGTGTCAGTGCCTCAGTGTTTCATGCATTTAAATGATTTTTTCCATTTATCTACACACCACACTCCACACTGTTAAAGGGAAAAAAGTTTTTATTAAGAAAAAACTTAAAAATACAAAATATTAAAATACAAAATATTAAAAATACAAAACAGAAAGATCAGAATTGGATAAGTTACCACCCACCTGAGTTCATACTTGGTGGAAGCACCTTTGACAGCAATTACAGCTGTGAGTCTGTTGGAATAGGTCTCTACCAACTTTGCACACCTAGATTTGGCAATAATTGACCATTCTTATTTACAAAACTGTTCAAGCTCTGTCAAGTTCCTTGGGGAGCGTTGATGGACAGCGATCTTCAAGTCATGCCACAAATTTTCGATTGGATTTAGGTCGGGGCTCTGACTGGGCCAAGGACATTTACCTTTTTTGTTCCTTAGCCACTCCAGTGTAGCTTTGGCTGTGTGCTTTGGGTCGTTGTCATGCTGAAAGGTGAACTTCCGTCCCAGTTTCAGCTTTCTTGCAGAGGGCAGCAGGTTTTCTCAAGGACTTCTCTGTACTTTGCTCCATTCATTTCCCCTTCTATCCTGATAAGTGCCCCAGTCCCTGCCGATGAGAAACATCCCCATAACATGATGCTGCCACCACCATGCTTCACAGTAGGGATGGTGTTCTTTGGGTGATATGCTGTGTTGGGTTTGCGCCAAACATAACGCTTTGCATTTAGGCCAAAAAGTTCAATTTTAGTTTCTCCTGAGTGTTTTTCAGAATCTCAGAATCTCCTGAGTGTTTTTTTCCAAACTTAAAACAGGATTCAAGGTGGGCTTTCTTGAGTAATGGCTTCCTTCTTGCCACCCTACCATACAGGCCAGATTTGTGGAGTGCTTGGGATATTGTTGTCACATGCACACTTTGACCAGTCTTGGCCATAAAGCCTGTAGCTCTTGCAAAGTTGCCATTGGCCTCATGGTAGCCTCTCTGATCAGTCTCCTTCTTGCTCGGTCATCCAGTTTGTAAGGACGGCCTGATCTAGGCAAGGGTCTTGGTGGTGCCATACACCTTCCACTTCTTAATAATCATCTTAACCGTGCTCCAAGGGATATTCAAGGCCTTTGATATTTTTTATACCCATCCCCTGATCTGTGCCTTTCAACAACTTTGTCCTGGAGTTCTTTTGAAAGCCTTTGGTGTTCATGGTTGAGTCTTTGCTTTGAAATGCACTACCTAGCAGAGAGAACCTACAGGAACTGCTGAATTTATCCTGAAATCATGTGAATCACTACAATTTAACACAGGCGGAGGCCACTTAAGTTGGTGTGTGATTTTGAAGGCGATTGGTTACACCTGAGCTAATTTAGGATTGCTATTACAAGGGGGGTGGACACTTAACCAACCAAGCTATTTCAGTTTTTATTTTGAATTAATTTTCTACAAATTTCTAGAATATTTTTTTTCACTTGGAAGTTGTTGGGTAGGATGAAAAAAAAAATATATTTTAATGCATTGTAATTCCAGGCTATAAGGCAAAAAAATGTGAACATTTTGAAAGGGGGTGTAGACTTTCTATAGGCACTATATATACATATATACTATATATATATATATATATATATTGTAACACAGCAGGGAGGGGGTTAAAATCCTTCCTGCGTAAAACATTTTTGTTAGTAGTTTAATTGTTTTGCTTTATTGTTTAATTAGATTTGTTAATTAACAATAAAACAACTAACCCTTGCACCTGGTAGTTATTGTAAATTAGAACCAGGTGCAGGGTATTTAAAGAGTGCAGTCAGTCTGCTCAAGGCTGCTGTGTGGTGTGTATAAGAGCCCGCTTGTTGGTACACAAGCATAGAAAAAGAAAAGAAAGCTAGTGTAAACCGGTGTGGTTTTGTTTTATTTCAGTGCTTTGCTTTATGTCACAGCTTAGCTGTCCTGTTTATAGGTAGGTTCCAGTGTTCTGTGTTTTTAGTTAAGTGCTCAAAAAAAAGAGATAGGTGTTTGTTTTGTTTAATTTGTTTTTGTTTGTTTCGTGTATTAAAAAATAGCACAACCACACTTAAAATCCAATTCCTGTGTCCTGGGTCTGTGTTTTAAAGGGGCAAAGAACCAAAAGTGGTGAGGTTCATTTACTACACACACATATATATATATACAGTACTGTGCAAAAGTTTTAGGCAGGTGTGAAAAAATGCTGTAAAGTAAGAATGCTTTCAAAAATAGACATGTTAATAGATTATATTTATCAATTAACTAAATGCAAAGTGAGTGAACAGAAGAAAAATCTAAATCAAATCCATATTTGGTGTGACCACCCTTTGCCTTCAAAACAGCATCAATTCTTCTAGGTACACTTGCACAAAGTCAGGGATTTTGTAGGCATATAGTCAGGTGTATGATTAAACAATTATACCAAACAGGTGCTAATGATAATCAATTCAATATGTAGGTTGAAACACAATCATTAACTGAAACAGAAACAGCTGTGTAGGAGGAATAAAACTGGGTGAGGAACAGCCAAACTCAGCTAACAAGGTGAGGTTGCTGAAGACAGTTTACTGTCAAAAGTCATACACCATGGCAAGACTGAGCACAGCAACAAGACACAAGGTAGTTATACTGCATCAGCAAGGTCTCTCCCAGGCAGAAATTTCAAGGCAGACAGGGGTTTCCAGATGTGCTGTCCAAGCTCTTTTGAAGAAGCAGAAAGAAACAGGCAACGTTGAGGACCGTGAGACGAGTGGTCGGCCAAGGAAACTTACTGCAGCAGATAAAAGACACATCATGCTTACTTCCCGCGCAATCGGAAGATGTCCAGCAGTGCCATCAGCTCAGAACTGGCAGAAAACAGTGGGACCCTGGTACACCTATCTACTATCCGAGAAGTCTGGTCAGAAGTGGCCTTCATGGAAGACTTGCGGCCAAAAAGCCATACCTCCGACGTGGAAACAAGGCCAGTTTACTCAACTCTGCACGAAAACACAGGAACTGGGGTGCAGAAAAATGGCAGCAGGTGCTCTGGACTGATGAGTCAAAATTTGAAATATTTGGCTGTAGCAGAAGGCAGTGTGTTCGCCAAGGGCTGGAGAGCGTACGAATGAGTGTCTGCAGGCAACAGTGAAGCATGGTGGAGGTTCCTTGCAAGTTTGGGGCTGCATTTCTGCAAATGGAGTTGGGGATTTGGTCAGAATTAATGGTCTCCTCAATGCTGAGAAGTACAGGCAGATACTTATCCATCATGCAATACCATCAGGGAGGCATCTGATTGGCCCCAAATTTATTCTGCAGCATGACAACGACCCCAAACATACAGCGAAAGTCATTAAGAACTATCTTCAGCGTAAAGAAGAACAAGGAGTGCTGGAAGTGATGGTATGGCCCCCACAGAGCCCTGATCTCAACATCATCGAGTCTGTCTGGGATTACATGAAGAGAGAGAAGCAACTGAGGCTGCCTAAATCCACAGAAGAACTGTGGTTAGTTCTCCAAGATGTTTGGGCCAACCTACCTGCCGAGTTCCTTTAAAAACTGTGTGCAAGTGTACCTAGAAGAATTGATGCTTGATGCTGTTTTGAAGGCAAAGGGTGGTCACACCAAGTATGGATTTGATTTAGATTTTTCTTCTGTTCACTCACTTTGCATTTAGTTAATTGATAAATATAATCTATTAACATGTCTATTTTTGAAAGCATTCTTACTTTTACAGCATTTTTTCACACCTGCCTAAAACTTTTGCAATACTATATATATATATATATGTACATGTATATATATATATATATATATATATATATATATATATATATATATATATATATATATATATATATATATATATATATATATATATATATATATATATATATATATATATATATATATATATATATATATATATATATATATAATATATATATATATATATATATATATATATATATATATATATATATATATATATATATATATATATATATATATATATATATACATATATATATATATATATATATATATATATATATATATATATATATATATATATATATATACATATATATATATATATATATATATATATATATATATATATATATATATATATATATATATATATATATACATATATATACATATATATATATATATATATATATATATATATATATATATATATATATATATATACATATATATATATATATATATATACATATACATATATATATATATATATATATATATATATATATATATATATATATATATATATATATATATATATATATATATATATATATATATATATATATATATATATATATATATATATATATATATATATATATATATATATATATATATATATATATATATATATATATATATATATATATATATATATATATATATATATAATATTCTGTTGTGTCATTCTACCTGATTGGATAGCACTCCTTTAATGTTAATGTTATGTGCACTACTCAGTAGGTGCTGCTCAATGAAGCAGGTTTCACTGAACTGTGTCAGAGGGCTGTGGCGTCTAGGAAGCTTACAGTTTAAGGAAGCGATATTGATTTCAAGCATCTCAATTGCAATAGTATTGTGTACAAAATAAATGTGCAAAAAAATAATTCTATTCTTTATTACATTTTAACATTTCCCTGTCCAATATGTAACACCGTTTTTTTACTGTAAGGATGCATTTTGTACATAAAATACATGAACAATATACATACATACTACATTGTATTTATACAGTACATAACATAAAATATGTATTCAATTGCATTTAAGCCATATTATAAAAACAAGATATACAAGGTTGTGCATTAGTGTTAACATTATATACAAATATAAATCATGTCATGAATTATGGCTTATTTAATACATCTGTTTATTGTTTCTGAAATTATAAAACATGCATATTAACCTGTCCATGAATCTGCTTTGAAACGCTGACTGGAATTACTGTTTTTAACCACAAGACCAACAATGTATTTATCTATTTGCTTCGTACACATGTAATGTACTTGTGTTTAACATGGATATAAACTATTTCAGTTCAAGATACATGACATTAAAATGAAACATTAAATATTACATTATGTTTTACATCAGAAGCTGGTCTTATGCCTGCAATACATTTGATTCCTTTAATGATACATTTTTCTATATAAAATGTGAAGCTACCCTCAGAAATGGGTGACCCTTAATAAATAAGCATTTCAGCTTATATTAACAAAACCAAGAAGGGTTCAGGAAGAGGTTTACAATGAAGTTGAAAAAGTGCATCGGGTCCATTTAACTTACCTGATTCTGTTACTTTATTGAGTCAATTACAAATGAAATAATACTGTATATCTACTAAACTACTGAACTTTCTTTCCATTTTGTATTAAAATCTTTCATGAAAAATATTTAATATGCTATATTATTAATTATAGAATATGATATTGATTTCTTATAAATGTAAGCTGATAGTAGCAACTACATCTGGAATCTATTAAGTGTGAATTACTTTGTTTCTGCTGCACATTCTTGTGACTTTGTTCCGGATCTTTTGAAAGTTTAAACCATAAATGACAGGATTGAAAATAGGGGGGACGATCAGAAATTCCACTGACAGGAGATTGTGTAAAACCTGTGGCATATCATATGAACCATATCTAGAGTACATTAAATCAAAAAGCAAGGCAATGATGTAATTGATCACCGTCAACAAATGTGGCAAACAGGTCTGCAAACATTTACTCATTGCTATACTAGATGCCCGGCACGCTCTGAGTATTTTCATGTAGGAAAATAAAATAAAAAGGAAATGTGCAAAGAATATACATATTATAATATATCCATATATATTATTAACAGTAGTCCCTACACAAGATAATTTCACAACTGACCAGTTATCACAATATAGTTTTTCAATGTGGGAGCCACATAAGGGCAACCTGAAAGTCAATAGAATACCAACACATAAACAACAGAGTGGAAAAATCCAAGAAAACAGAATTAATTTACCAGTCGTCAAAGGCGACATGATAGCATGGTACTCCAGGGGCCTGCATATTGCCACATACCTATCATATGCCATCACTGTTAAATTTGATAATTCACACGCAGAAAAACTGTAGATGATAAACATTTGTAGCAGGCACCCAGAATATGAGATGACATGCGTATCAGACAGAAAATCAAACAGTAGTTTAGGATAGAAACCAGCAGTTCCATACAGTGCATTAGCACTCAGATTACAGAGGAAGAAATACATGGGCTCATGAAGTGTCTTTTCAAGAGCTATTATTACAATTAGAGTTAAATTAACACAAATGATAAAGAGATATCCTAGGAGAGTGAAAGAAAAATAGATATATTTATTTGTGCTTGATTCATTTAATCCAGAAAGGGTAAACATTGTAACGTAGGAGGAGTTATTTCTCTGCATAGCTTCTTGAAAATACCTGTGAATAAATACATTAAAAAACATATTAGTATTAAGATTAGAATGGGGAAAATATAGGTGGTATAACTGTACATTTGATTATCACATCATCTAAAGCATCTCACTTAATAATTTAAATATGATATTCCTATTTAAAAAGGGGATACATTTGTCCTGCAAATAGTGAAATCAGTGTGTATAATGTCCTCTTTCAAATACATGCCATTTTTAAAATTTTTGTACATGATGAAGAAATTTTGGTACAATAGAATACATGTATGGATGCATACCAACATCGTTTAAAAGGAGATGTCATCTTTAAATGGTTAGACATTCAACCCTAAACCAAATGCATGTAAAAAGACAGAGACTGTAATATGCAAGTGATTACTCTTTAACAGCTGTGTCTCAACATCAGTCCAGTTTTGCTGAAGTGTTTGTCCACTATTTACAACATGTGTCCTATAGTTTACCAAGCTGTGTAATGAACTTCATCAGAAACCAGACCCTGTGGGCTGTCAAGCTTGTTTACATTCCCTAAAGGTAGATTTAAGTGCAGGCACACACATCTTGTCAAATCCTAACCCTTCATGTCATTGTGTAACTACACAGGCAGTCTGCTGCTGCTCTCTGAAGCAGCACTGGGAGCTGTCATCAACTGTACAAGCTCTCCCATAATCTATGCACTCACTCATATAATCTGGGTAAAACTACACACAACTTCAGGGGAAGCAAAACTAATAAGTAGTTATCGGTATTATACAGATTATAACAACTGGAAATCCCTTTGCATTGGCCAGAGAGCAGCAATGTTTTAGGGGTGCAGCAAAGGTGCACTTTTTCAGAGTGTTAAAGAAGCTTAGAACAGTTGTATGATTAGCTAGCGTTCTTTAAATGACTCACACATTTAAGTTTTGTGAATATTCTTGATTTTAATCAATACTAATACCAGAATTACAACTATATATATATATATATATAAAATAAAACATGCACAGCTGATGCACTATTATTGCACTGTCATTGTAGATATAGATTGTTGTCATCCTAATTTGTTGCCTCTTATTTCATATTGTAATTTAGAAATTTCATTTACACTTACTGTAAACTATAGTGTATTTAAATATTGACCTTGCATTGTAACCCTGTACTGTCCTGTAACACCTGTAAATTGCGTTGGATAAAGGCACCTGCAAAATAAATAAACAAATAATAATACATAGGATCAGAGTACGGGAACCAATAACAGGTTTACAATAGCACAATAACAAGAGATTAAAGGCACACATACATTAAAACATTCTTTTTCAAATTACCTCTCATAGAGATCCTCAGGAGAAGCTGCTGGTAGAAGCATGCAGTGCTGTGTGGACAGTACTTCTGAGGCTGAAGAAATGTGCTGAGCTTTATATGCTTCCTTTGGGGGTACTGCCTCTGAAACATCCAGGGGATGTAGGAGCTTAATGAATAATCCTTTGAAAACAAGAGCTATTAGCAAGTCAGTAGCTCTGTTTACATGACCTTTCACACCCAGAAGGGAATGTTTGCTGTTCACAATCCTGCCCTGCAGAGCACAAGGCAACAGCAGCAAGAAAGATTACAGGCACCTGAGCACAAGCCTTGCATCACAGAGCTCCTGACCACTGATAAATCAGTCTAGTGTAATGTCTATGCCATGCATGTACAGGCACAATATAGGATAGACTATTTTTGAGTCATTATGTTGAATGTTTAAACACTTTGTATGAATAATAAAGGATACATTTTTTGATACCTTTTTACCTTTAAGTTTAGTGATGTCATGATGAATAGAAGGCTGTGTGGTCCAGTGGTTAAAGAGAAGCACATATAAGCAAGAGGTCTCTGGTTCAAATCCCAGCTCAGCCATTGACTTGTTGTGTGTCTCTGAGTAAGTCTCTTAAAATGTCGCTGCGAGTAAAAAAATAAAACCACCTGTAGCGAAGCGAGCTTGTCATGCGAGTAAAAATAAAACCACCTCTAGCGAAATGTGTCATGCGAGTAAAAACTTCTTAAAAGTCGACTTAAACCCTTTTCCATAGTGTTTGTCGATATATTTTCTTATTCGCATAAGTTTTACCAAGCTTAATAGTTGGATGGAAAAGGCCTATAGGCGCCTAACCAATGGGGCAGAAGGGGCACATGCACACCCACTTTGAATGAATATTGTTTGCATTTTTATAATCTTGTTTAAACGCATTTTTCAGATTTATTTAGCCTTATTTAAAAGGCTGCTCAGCGTTTGTACAAATACATATCCCTGTCAGCCTTCTGAATTATGTTGTCATTATCTTTTCCTTGGGGAAAACACTTGTCTATGTTTGTTAACCCTTATGAAAATACATATAAAATACTTCTATAGAATTCTATACACCTATAGGCTATTGTATTGAACCTATAGGTCTTTATAGAGAATTCGGACATTTGTCCTATAGGTACCTATAGAGAATTGTGACATTTGGCCGATAGGTGTATAGAAACCTATAGGTGCCTATTGAGAATTGGGACATAGAAACCTATAGGTTAGTTTTGTAAGGGAATATTAATCATGTAGTTAAAGCGTGCAAAATGCACAGAATTGCTTCATAAATATATCAAATGTATATTTTTGTTCAGGTGTCTGTTGTTAACAGTCGCTGTCATAAAAGTAGTGTACTGCTGCAGCAGCATGGACTGAGCTGTCGTGAATCATGCTACTTTCACGTTGTGTACTGTATATATTTAAGCTATTTCAGTTTGCTGTTATTTACACAGGCTGAAAAACAAAATGCTTAGCATCAGTGGAGGTCTGCCACTTAAAGACATGACAATAACACATTTCAGATAGTTATAATGCTTGCAGACCAGCGTAGCAGGCAATCCAATGTTATTCATTTCTGTCTAAATGGGTCTGCTGAAGTACTTAAAAAGCAGCCCAATTCAGTAGCAGGGAAGAAGAGCAGGTACCTCAGCATGAGGCAGAAGAATCTCAGGTAGGGATGGGGATTTAGGTAGTTAAGTAAAAGTAGGTATTGTCAAATGGTTTTGGACACAAAATGATCGGATCTTACAATCTCTCTTTTAAATCAGACCAGGGATTCAATTAACCCAACTTGGTTATATTGAAAAGGTATTCATGTTCAGATTTCAGATACAAACGTGTGTATTTACTAATAATTTAAGATAACATTCGTTTAATAAACATTTAGGTATATTATGTGCCTGAATGACTAAAAAATGTAGAAATAAATGCTGATTGGTTATAATATATATATATATTACATACTTGGTGCATCCATTTTTTTCATTTATTTATTTATTTTGGTGCCTAAGGAGGCGGGAAGTGGGAGTGTTGTCGGTGCGGCAGAACACACAACTGTACTCTTGTTAATCTTGTTATGAGCAGTGTATGGTTGATCTGCACTGCCTGTAATGTCATGAATGAGCTGTTTCAACCAATTAGCATTGCTGTGTGTGGGCTGGCAGTTAGTATTTCAACCAATTAGCACTAAGCATTGCCATCTGCGGCCGGGTTCTTATTGTTTCAACCTATCAGCACCACATTGCACTGCTATAGGACGCGTTTACTTTCCAAAAGTATCGAAGTAGCTGGTTTCGCTGTGATAATTGAGCTCCATATGGTTTGCTTGTTCTTTCCCACTCACACAGTCCATTTAAACAAACGTTAATTTAAAATGTACAAAACAAACGCGTCTGAGCCTCTAATTCACAAACCCTAGACGATTGCAGCCATTTCACAGTCACCTCGACCGTAAGATAAAAACGGCGTTTCTTGCAATTTCGTTGGTGCAACCAGCCTTCATTATAGTAACACAGTCCCAGGAATTAGGCTGTTGCTTAAACAAACAATAAAAAAAGACCCGTCCATAAATAACTAGCGTTTATATCCTCAGTGCGTTCATACAATAAACGCTCTGAAATAAACCTGAAATAAAGAGTCCCGTTACTCACAAACAGAAACGCTGCACACAGCAGGTAAGTATGCACAACACGACCACAGTCCTAGTATTCTTGTGGCTTCCTTATTTTTGTTTTGTTTTTCTTTTAAAACAGGTGCCACCCAGAACGCTGCCTTTCTTTCCCAACAATAAAAAATATTGAATCCCAGCTCCACCGCCAGACCAAACAAAGCTTTGCTCGCTATATATTTGTATCCGTCCCTCCACAAAGGTCCCGTAGGTTACGGACTTCGACGTCTGTTCTGGCTATACTGAATACTGCAGCCCTATCAATCCCTGGTCTCCATACAGCTTTTGGAAACACCGCTGCTCTTTCTTTATTCTTTGCTCCACCGACAACACCACTCGGTAGCTCAAACTTGTTATTATGAAACAGCGTACTTACAGCTGTATTCTCCACCGTCTTGATACACAACCTCTATGCACTCCTTCACGTGTTCTGTCCGCTTTTTAAACCGGCATCAATTCCCGCGGACCGATCACCTGAATCTACCTCTCAGGATTATGGGGATTGAAATGTTTTACTCCTCCCATTTTACAGTGTACGCTGTTATCTTCTACCAACAAACGTCATTCTTGTTTTGAACTCAGGGGCCAGATATCAGAATCCCCACGTTCCTGATATCTTCCCCTAATGTTCCAAACTGACTGTTTGTTACAATATATATATATATATATATATATATATATATATATATATATATATATATATATATATATATATATATATATATACACTACTGTGCAAAAGTTTTAGGCAGGTGTGAAAAAATGCTATAAAGTAAGAATGCTTTCAAAATAGACATGTTAATAGATTATATTTATCAATTAACTAAATGCAAAGTGAGTGAACAGAAGAAAAATCTAAATCAAATCCATATTTGGTGTGACCACCCTTTGCCTTCAAAACAGCATCAAGCATCAATTCTTCTGGGTACACTTGCACACAGTTTTTGAAGGAACTCGGCAGATAGGTTGGCCCAAACATCTTGGAGAACTAACCACAGTTCTTCTGTGGATTTAGGCAGCCTCAGTTGCTTCTCTCTCTTCATGTAATCCCAGACAGACTCGATGATGTTGAGATCAGGGCTCTGTGGGGCCATACCATCACTTCCAGGACTCCTTGTTCTTCTTTACGCTGAAGATAGTTCTTAATGACTTTCGCTGTATGTTTGGGGTCGTTGTCATGCTGCAGAATAAATTTGGGGCCAATCAGATGCCTCCCTGATGGTTTTGCATGATGGATAAGTATCTGCCTGTACTTCTCAGCATTGAGGAGACCATTCATTCTGACCAAATCCCCAACTCCATTTGCAGAAATGCAGCCCCAAACTTGCAAGGAACCTCCACCATGCTTCACTGTTGCCTGCAGACACTCATTCGTATGCGCCTCCAGCCCTTCGGGCTAACAAACTGCCTTCTGCTACAGCCAAATATTTCAAATTTTGACTCATCAGTCCAGAGCACCTGCTGCCATTTTTCTGCACCCCAGTTCCTGTGTTTTCGTCCATAGTTGAGTCGCTTGGCCTTGTTTCCACGTCTGAGGTATGGCTTTTTGGCCGCAAGTCTTCCATGAAGGCCACTTCTGACCAGACTTCTCCGGACAGGAGATGGGTGTACCAGGGTCCCACTGTTTTCTGCCAATTCTGAGCTGATGGCACTGCTGGACATCTTCCGATTGCGAAGGGAAGTAAGCATGATGTGTCTTTCATCTGCTGCAGTAAGTTTCCTTGGCCGACCACTGAGTCTACGGTCCTCAACGTTGCCCGTTTCTTTGTGCTTCTTCAAAAGAGCTTGGACAGCACATCTGGAAACCCCTGTCTGCCTTGAAATTTCTGCCTGGGAGAGACCTTGCTGATGCAGTATAACTACCTTGTGTCTTATTGCTGTGCTCAGTCTTGCCATGGTGTATGACTTTTGACAGTAAACTGTCTCCAGCAACCTCACCTTGTTAGCTGAGTTTGGCTGTTCCTCACCCAGTTTTATTCCTCCTACACAGCTGTTTCTGTTTCAGTTAATGATTGTGTTTCAACCTACATATTGAATTGATGATCATTAGCACCTGTTTGGTATAATTGTTTAATCATACACCTGACTATATGCCTACAAAATCCCTGACTTTGTGCAAGTGTACCTAGAAGAATTGATGCTGTTTTGAAGGCAAGGGTTGTCACACCAAATATGGATTTGATGTAGATTTTTCATCTGTTCACTCACTTTGCATTTAGTTAATTGATAAATATAATCTATTAACATGTCTATTTTGAAAGCATTCTTACTTTACAGCATTTTTTCACACCTGCCTAAAACTTTTACAGTACTGTATATATATATATATATATATATATATATATATATATATATATATATATATATATATATATATATATATATATATATATATATATATTTGCCAATAGAAAGTCTACACCCCCTTGAACTTTTTTTCACATTTTGTTGTGTCAGTGCCTCAGAGTTTCATGCATTTAAATGATTTTCTTCCATTTATCTACACACCACACTGTTAAAGGGAAAAAAAAGTTTTTATTAAGAAAAAACTTATATATTAAAAATACAAAACTGAAAGATCAGAATTGGATAAGTTACCACCCACCTGAGTTCATACTTAGTGGAAGCACCTTTGACAGCAATTACAGCTGTGAGTCTGTTGGAATAGGTCTCTACCAACTTTGCACACCTAGATTTGGCAATAATTGACCATTCTTATTTACAAAACTGTTCAAGCTCTGTCAAGTTCCTTGGGGAGCGTTGATGGACAGCGATCTTCAAGTCATGCCACAAATTTTCGATTGGATTTAGGTCGGGGCTCTGACTGGGCCAAGGACATTTACCTTTTTTGTTCCTTAGCCACTCCAGTGTCGCTTTGGCTGTGTGCTTTGGGTCGTTGTCATGCTGAAAGGTGAACTTCCGTCCCAGTTTCAGCTTTCTTGCAGAGGGCAGCAGGTTTTCTCAAGGACTTCTCTGTACTTTGCTCCATTCATTTCCCCTTCTATCCTGATAAGTGCCCCAGTCCCTGCCGATGAGAAACATCCCCATAACATGATGCTGCCACCACCATGCTTCACAGTAGGGGTGGTGTTCTTTGGGTGATGTGCTGTGTTGGGTTTGCGCCAAACATAACGCTTTGCATTTAGGCCAAAAAGTTCAATTTTAGTTTCTCTTGAGTGTTTTTCAGAATCTCAGAATCTCCTGAGTGTTTTTTTGCAAACTTAAAACAGGATTCAAGGTTGGCTTTCTTGAGTAATGGCTTCCTTCTTGCCACCCTACCATACAGGCCAGATTTGTGGAGTGCTTGGGATATTGTTGTCACATGCACACTTTGACCAGTCTTTGCCATAAAGCCTGTAGCTCTTGCAAAGTTGCCATTGGCCTCACGGTAGCCTCTCTGATCAGTCTCCTTCTTGCTCGGTCATCCAGTTTGTAAGGACGGCCTGATCTAGGCAGGGTCTTGGTGGTGCCATGCACCTTCCACTTCTTAATAATCATCTTAACCGTGCTCCAAGGGATATTCAAGGCCTTTGATATTTTTTATACCCATCCCCTGATCTGTGCCTTTCAACAACTTTGTCCTGGAGTTCTTTTGAAAGCGCCTTGGTGTTCATGGTTGAGTCTTTGCTTTGAAATGCACTATCTAGCAGAGGGAACCTACAGGAACTGCTGAATTTATCCTGAAATCATGTGAATCACTACAATTTAACACAGGTGGAGGCCACTTAACTTGGTGTGTGATTTTGAAGGCGATTGGTTACACCTGAGCTAATTTAGGATTGCTATTACAAGGGGGGTGGACACTTATCCAACCAAGCTATTTCCGTTTTTATTTTGAATTAATTTTCTACAAATTTCTAGAATATTTTTTTTCACTTGGAAATTGTGGGGTAGGATGAATAATTTTTTTTTTTTTTAATGCATTTTAATTACAGGCTATAAGGCAAAAAAATGTGAACATTTTGAAAGGGGGTGTAGACTTTCTATAGGCACTATATATATACATATATACTCTATATACATTTTTTGTAACACAGCAGGGAGGGGGTTAAAATCCTTCCTGCGTAAAACATTTTTGTTAGAAATTTAATTGTTTTGCTTTATTGTTTAATTAGATAAAACAACTAACCCCTGCACCTGGTAGTTATTGTAAATTAGAACCAGGCGCAGGGTATTTAAAGAGAGCAGTCAGTCTGCTCAAGGCTGCTGTGTGGTGTGTATAGGAGCCTGCTTGTTGGTACACAAGCATAGAAAAAGAAAAGAAAGCTAGTGTAAACCGGTGTGGTTCTGTTTTATTTCAGTGCTTTGCTTTATGTCACAGGTAAACAGCTTAGCTGTCCTGTTTATAGGTAGGTTCCAGTGTTCTGTGCTTTTAGTTAAGTGCTCAAAAAAAGAGCAAGGTGTTTGTTTTGTTTAATTTGTTTTTGTTTGTTTCGAGTATTAAAAAATAGCTCAACCGCACTTAAAATCCAATTCCTGTGTCCTGGGTCTGTGTTTTAAAGGGGCAAAGAACCAAAAGTGGTGAGGTTCATTTACTATATATATATATATATATATATATATATATATATATATATATATATATATATATATATATATATATATTCTGTTGTGTCATTCTACCTGATTGGATAGCACTCCTTTAATGCTAATGTTATGTGCACTACTCAGTAGGTGCTGCTCAATGGAGCAGGTTTCACTGAACTGTGTCAGAGGGCTGTGGCGTCTAGGAAGCTTACAGTTTAAGGAAGCGATATTGATTCCAAGCATCTCAATTGCAATAGTATTGTGTACAAAATAAATGTGCAAAAAAATAATTCTATTCTTTATTACATTTTAACATTTCCCTGTCCAATATGTAACACCTATTTTTTTTACTGTAAGGATGCATTTTATACATTAAATACATTAACAATATACATACATACTACATTGTATTTATACAGTACATAATATAAAATATGTATTCAATCGTATTTAAGCCATATTATAAAAACAAGATATTCAGGGTTGTGCATTAGTGTTAACATTATATACAAATATAAATCATGTCATGACTTATGGCTTATTTAATACATCTCTTTATTGTTTCTGAAATTATAAAACATGCATATTAACCTGTACATGAATCTGTTTTGAAAGTCTGACTGGAATTACTGTTTCTAATCACAAGACCAACAATGTATTTATCTATTTGCTTCGTACACGTGTAATGTACTTGTGTTTAACATAGATATAAACTATTTCAGTTTAAAATACATTACATGAAATCATTAAATATTACATTCTTTTTTACATCAGAAGCTGGTCTTATGCCTGCAGTACATTTGATTCCTTTGATGATACATTTTTCTATATAAAATGTGAAGCTATCCTCAGAAATGGGTGACCCTTAATAAATAAGCATTTCAGCTTATATTAACAAAACCAAGAAGGTTTCAGGAAGAGGTTTACAATGAAGTTGAAAAAGTGCATCGGGTCCATTTAACTTACCTGATTCTGTTACTTTTTTGAGCCAATTACAAATTAAATAATCCTGTATGTGTAAGCACATATCTTACTAAACTACTCAACTTTCTATCCATTTTGTATTGCAATCTTTCATGAAAAATATTTTATATGCTCTATCTAATCATAGAAAACAATATCCAATTAAAAGTTTTGATTTCTGATAAATGTAAGGTGATAGTAGCAACTACATCTGGAATCTATTAAGTGTGAATTACTTTGTTTCTGCTGCACATTCTTGTGACTTTGTTCCGGATCTTTTGAAAGTTTAAACCATAAATGACAGGATTGAAAATAGGGGGGACGATCAGAAATTCCACTGACAGGATATTGTGTAAAACCTGTGGCATATCATATGAACCGTATTTACTGTACATTACATCAAAAAGCAAGGCAATGATGTAATTGATCACCGACAACAAATGTGGCAAACAGGTCTGCAAACATTTACTCATTGCTATACTAGATGCCCGGCACGCTCTGAGTATTTTCATGTAGGAAAATAAAATAAAGAGGAAATGTGCAAAGAATATGCATATTATAACATATCCATATACATTGTTAACAGTAGTCCCTACACAAGATAATTTCACAATTGACCAGTTATCACAATATAGTTTTTCAATGTGGGAGCCACATAAGGGCAACCTGATAGTCAACAGTATAGCAACACAGAAACAACAGAATGGAAAAATCCAAGAAAACAGTATTAATTTACCAGTAGTCAAAGGAGTCATGATAGCATGGTACTCCAGGGGCCTGCATATTGCCACATACCTATCATATGCCATCACTGTTAAATTTGATAATTCACACGTGGAAAAACTGTAGATGACAAATATTTGTAGCAGGCACCCAGAATATGAGATGACATGCGTATCAGACAAAAAATCAAACAGCAGTTTAGGATAGAAACCAGCAGTTCCATACAGTGCATTAGCACTCAGATTACAGAGGAAGAAATACATGGGCTCATGAAGTGTCTTTTCAAGAGCTATTATTACAATTAGAGTTAAATTAACACAAATGATAAAGAGATAACCTAGGAGAGTGAAAGAAAAATAGATATATTTATTTGTGCTTGATTCATTTAATCCAGAAAGGGTAAACATTGTAGTGTAGGATGAGTTATTTTTCTGCATAGCTGCTTCTTGAAAATTCCTGTGAATAAATACATTAAAAAAACAAAAAACATTATTTATTTTATTTCTTAGCAGCTGCCCTTACCCAGGGTGACTTAAAGCTGTATACAAAAATAGTATGAAGTCTAACATGGGGATCATACAGGTGGTATAGCTATGCATTTGATTATCACATCATCTAAAGCGATCAGTTAATAATACCAATACTTTATAATAATAATACTTGAAATATTCCTAATTAAAAAGGGGGATATACTTGTACTGCAAACAGTGAAATCAGTGTATATATTGTCATCTTTCCAATTCATGCCCTTTCTAATTTTGAAATGCACATGATGAAGTATAGTTGCTACATGGAATACATGTATGGATGCATATCAACATAATTTAAAAGGAGATGCTAAAGAGTTAATATTACAGTATTATTGACTATTATCCCTGTTTGTGGTATTGTTGTTAAAACATCAACCTTTAAACCTTGCTGACACACAAACCCAAGTCAGTTTCTTGGATGATAACAACTGGAAATCCCTTCTGCATTGACCAGAGAGCAGCAATGTTTTAAGGGTGCAGCAAAGGTGCACTTTTTCAGAGTGTTAAAGAAGCTTAGAAGAGTTCTATGATTAGCTAGCGTTCTTTAAATGACTCACAAGTTTAAGCTTTGTGAATATATTTGATTTTAATCAATACTAATACTAGCATTGCATATATATATATATATATATATATATATATATATATATATATATATATATATATATATATATACTGTATATATAATAAAAACATGCACAGCTGATGCACTATTATTGCACTATTGCACTACGACTAAGTCATATAAATAGTTGTCATCCTAACTTGCATCTTATTTCATATTGTACTTCAGTAATTTAATTTGCACTTACTGTAAACTATACTGTATTTAAATATTGACCTTGCATTGTAACCCTGTGCTGCCCTGTAACACCTGTAAGTCGTCTTGGATAAAGGCATCTCCCAAATAAATAAATCAATAAACAAATAATAAAGATACATAGGATCAGGGTGCAGGACACAATAACATGTTTACAATAGCACAATAACAAGAGATTAAAGGCACACATACATTAAAACATTATTTCTCAAATTACCTCTCAGACAGATCCTCAGGAGAAGCTGCTGGTAGAAGCATGCAGTGCTGTGTGGACAGTACTTCTGAGTCTGAATAAATGTGCTGAGCTTTATATGCTTCCTTTGGGGGAGGGAGGGGAGGGAGGGGTACTGCCTCTGAAACATCCAGGGGATGTAGGAGCTTAATGAATAATCCACTGAAAACAAGAGCTATTAACAAGTCAGTGGCTCTGTTTACATGACCTTTCAGACCCAGAAGGGAATGTTTGATGTTCACAATCCTGCCATGCAGAGCACAAGGCAACAGCAGCAAGAAAGATTACAGGCACCTGAGCACAAGCCTTGCACCACAGAGCTCCTGACCACTGATAAATCAGTCTAGTGTAATGTCTATGCCATGCATGTACAGGCACAATATAGGATAGACTCTTTTTTAGTCATTATGTTGAATGTTTAAACACTTTGTATGAATAAGAAAGGATACATTTTTTGACACCTTTTAGTTCCGTGATGTCATTGTGAATAGAAGGCTGTGTGGTCCAGTGTTTAAAGAAAAGGGCATGTAAGCAGGAGGTCTCTGGTTCAAATCCCAGCTCAGGCCTTGACTTGTTGTGTGACTCTGTCTTTTGGGTGAGATGTTGTGAGTGACTCTGCAGCTGATGCATCGTTCACACACCCTTGTCTCTGTAAGCTGCCTTGGATAAAGGCATCTGCTAAATAAATAAATAATAATAATTAAATAAGTAAAGAAAATGTAAGTGTTAATATTCAATATGTTTTTAATCTCATTCTTATTAACAATCAAGTTTCTGTAGTACACATTTGAGGGAACACAGAGCCACTTTGTTGCTTGGAACTTGGTTTCAGGAGACTAGGTTTCAAGCCACTGCGTGGTGCTCCAGTGGAGACTTGAGGAGACTAGTGGCGCCAAATCAGCCAATCAAAAGCCCACTTTTAAAATGGGAGAAAATAATTACTGAATAAAGAATAAAAAGATGAACAAATTCGGACATTATTTCTCAGTTTGTGTTATTATTGCTGTGACAGGATGGTCAAGTGGTGACGTCAGGCCAGATGCAGGAACAGAAAAAACAAAGGCAGTACTGCAGGGCAAAAAGAGATGCGTGGTGTGCCGTTTATAAAAATACAAAAATAAAATAAAAGGTTTTACAAAAACATTGCTCACAGAGCCAGAACAAAAGTTTAAACAAAACAAATCTCAAGCATAAAACACAACAAAACCCAGGTCAGGCTGGGCAAGAGCCTTCACTGATCCTATACCGTTTTGTTACTTTCATTTCTCTTTCTCCTCTCTCGCTCCCATTCCTCCTCCAAACACCCACCTGGAACAGAGAGCTGCAGGTTTATATGCAGGTAACCATCTCCCGATTTAACAACAAATTAATCACTTAATTAATTCGGAGATGGCCACCTTCTGCACGAGGTTTTGGATTATTCCTGGCAGAGGACGAGCACCCAACCTCGCCTCTGCCAGAACACATTTCTACATATATACAATAAAATCTAGCGGCGAGCTGTCATGCAAGCAAAAAATAAAAGCACCTCTAACGAGCAAGCTTGTCATGCGATTAAAAACTTCTTAAAAGTCGACTTGAACCCTTTTCCATAGTGTTTGTCGCATATATTTTCTTATTTATTTATTTATTTCTTATCTAAGTTATACCAAGCTTAAAAGTTGGATGGAAAAAGGCCTATAGGCGCCTAACCCACGGGGCAGCAGGGGCACGTGCCCACCCACTTTGAATATAGGGGGGGCAATCTATATATTTTGCCCCCCCCCACTTTCTTTCATTCATTATACACACATTATACTATGTTTAACATTTTTTTCTCTTTAAAGGTTTAAAATAAAGTCTAAAAATTGAAAGGTGTTTAGAGGATGGACCAAATTTATAAACACTCACAATCAATTCCCCCTACACTAACATACTGGTTTGACCCAAGATCTGTGTGCCGTCAGCTAACAATTACAAATTTAAAAAAACTTTGTTTATTATGGGAATGGCGGGAACGGCAGTCAAGAGAGATGAAGATGTTTTGTTACAACCAAAAGCTCTTAGAAAAATGTAAGGAAGAGAGAGTATCAGACCGTTATTAAAAATGAAATAAGAAGTTATCAGGTTAATCTTGCCACGGAGCCATGAAAAAGTTCAAGTTCAATTCCACCAAAATCTTTTATTTTTAACTTCGATTAAGTAGTCGTACCTCTAGCAAATGGCATTTCAAAATCACATAAGCCTGATTTTACTTTACTTGTATACTTGCTAATAATTTAAACTCCCATCCATTTAATAATAAATATTTACGGTACATTATGTCCATAAAATATTCTAAAAATGTTGAAATAAAAAGAAGCTCATTGCTTACAATTATTTTATCCACTGGCTGTCCATTTTAGTATCATAAACAAGTTATTATGCATTGTGCAAAAGATTAAATCTATATTGTTTGCATTTTTATAATCTTTCATTTCAATGCATTTTTCAGATTTATTTAGCCTCGTGTCAGCTTTGGAATTATGATGTCATTATCCTTTCGTTGGGAAAACACTTGATTATCTTTGTTAACCCTAGATAATTGGGACATTTGGCCTATAGGCAATAGAAGCGATATAGTTGCCTATAGAGAATTGGGACATAGAAACCTATAGGTTATTTTTGTAAGGGAATATTAATCACGTACTTGAAGTGTGCAAAATGCACAGAATTGCTTCATAAATGTATATTTTTGTTTTAGGTGTGGTTGACAGTCGCTGTCATAAAAGTACTGTACTGCTGCAGCAGCATGGACTGAGCTATCGTGAATCATGCTACTTTCACGTTGTGTACTGTATATATTTAAGCTATTTCTGTTTGCTGTTATTTACACAGGCTGAAAAACAAAAGGCTTAGCATCAGTGGAGGTCTGCCGCTTAAAGACATGACAATAACACATTTCAGATAGTGATAATGCTTGCAGACCAGCGTAGCAGGCAATCCAGTGTTATTCATTTCTGTCTAAATGGGTCTGCTGAAATACTTAAAAAGCAGCCCAATTCAGTAGCGGGAAGAAGAGCTGGTGCCTCAGCATGAGGCAGAAGAATCTCAGGTAGGGATGGGGATTTAGGTAGTTAAGTAAAAGTAGGTATTATCAAATGGTTTTGGACACAAAATGACCGGATCTTACAATCTCTCTTTCAAATCATACCAGGGATTCAATTAACCCAACTTCGGTTATATTAAAAGGGATTCTTGTTCAGATTTCATATACAAGCGTGTATACTTAGTAATAATTTAGGCTCATATTCGTTTAATAATAAACATTTAGGTATATTATGTACCTGAATGACTAAAAAATGTAGAAATAAATGCTGATTGATAAAAGGATGACTCAGTATTTACCAATGTAGCTCATTATGATATACGGAAATCTCTTAGTTCTGGGGCAGGTACATTTTACATACTTGGCGCATGAGCAGTGTATGGTTGATCTGCACTGCCTGTAGTGTCATGAATTAGCTGTTTCAACCAATTAGCATTGCTGTGTGCGGGCTGGCATTTAGTGTTTCAACCAATTAGCATTAAGCATTGCCACCTGCGGCCGGGTTCTTATTGTTTCAACCTATCAGCACCACATTGCACTGGTATAGGGAATGTTTACTTTCCAAAAGTCTCGTAGCAGCTGGTTTCGCTGTGATAATTGAGCTCAGTAACGAGTGATAGGAAAGCGTGAAAAACTGTAGCATCAGCACTACATTTAAAACAAAGCCGAGCAAGGAATATTTTAACTGTTGACATATATATGCCAAAATATCTATCAATAAACAAGCCATATTATAACATTTTGTACATGTTATTGTTTGTTTAATATCATTTCTCTCTTTCAATGGTGTCTGTTTCTGTCTTTTCTGTGTAATAAATTATTGCAAAACCAAACAAATATTTTTGCTAAAATATGTGGACTTTACCTACTTTGAACTGTACTGTGTGCTAAGACAAGTTTGTGGTTTTAAAATTCTAATATAAATACATTTTTGTAATTACTTTGCATAGATACATATAAGTAACTTTTACTTGCTCTTCAAATCTCTTTAAATCTGGACACCTAAAATCATTGAAAATGAACAAAGTTATACTTATTTTGAATTGTGGGTGCCTATTAGGCACATATTTAGGCCCAGGATATGCCGTTTTCAACCCCTGCAAAACCCTAAAATTCATTTTTGGTGGGGTGGTGCCACCTGCACTCGCTCTGGGGAGGACCCCCATACCCCCCTGCCTTCTACTTAGGATTTCTAGCCTCCTGCTTTAAATGAAAATGAAAAGATTGTTCAATAGTGGAAGATGGTGTTTTTATTTGTTTTACTTTATTCCCCCAGTTTGCAAACACAGGCACAATTCATTCAAATAAATACAATACAAATCAAATTATAACAAGCAGTGAGACCTCTTTAAACAGCCGATAGACTCTGCAGTAATGTACCATACAAAATAAAAAAAACTAAAAATAATTATAGTAGATTGGAAAATTCTGCCTGTCATGCAGTACTAGTCAGTTTCATTTTGAACAAACTTTTTTTTTTTTTTTGTTGCCATAATGTGCTAAGCAACTGGCCCGTCGCTGGTTTATTTTAGCCTGTTACAGACGCTGTTGTGTACGCTTGCTCCTTTTGATGATAATTTTGAACGATCCCTAAAAACATATTATTCTGTAGAAATTTGTCCTAGTTTTTTTTAATGTGAGAATCATTTTCCCTGATTGTTTATATTGTACTATTATTACAGCCATATTGAAATGTATATATTCAGTTTTCTAACTTGTTTACAGTGATTTTAATTGGCAAATACCTTAGCCAATGCTTAACCTGGTTGTCCAAGTCACAATCAATCACTGGTACAATAACACTGTTGCTACCAGGTATCTATTCAGTTCCTGTGCTCAGGGTTAGATGGTACAGTATGATTATAGCAAGAACATTGGACATGAAGTGATTAGGTATCAGGAAGAGGTGTATTTGAAATATCTGCATATCCTAAATGAAGTTTGTCAGAGGGCTGTGGCATGTAGGAAGCTTACAGTTTAAGGTTGATTTCAAGCATCTGAATTTCAGTAGTATTGTGTAGAAAATAAATGTGCAAAAAAATAATTATATTCTTTATTACATTTTAACATTTCCCTGTCCAATATGTAACAACTTTTTTTTTTACTGTAAGGGTGCATTTTATACATTAAATACATTAACAATATACATACTACATTGTATTTATACAGTACATAACAAAATATGTATTCAATCATATTTAAGCCATATTATAAAAACAAGATATTCAAGGTTGTGCATAAGTGTTAACATTATATACAAATATAAATCATGTAATACATCTGTTTATTGTTTCTGAAATAATAAAACATGCATATTAACCTGTCCATGAATCTGCTTTGAAAGTCTGACTGGAATTACCTTTTTTAACCACGAGACCAACAATGTATTTGCTTCGTACACATGTACTGTACTTCTGTTTAACAAGGACATAAACTATTTCAGTTTAACATACATTACATGAAATTATGAAATATTTTTTTCACATCAGAAGCTACGCTTGCAGCTATGCAGTACATTTGGCTTGTTTGATGACACATTTTTCTATATACAATGTGAAGCTACCCTCAGAAATGGGTGACCCTTAATAAATAAGCACTTCAGTTTTATATTAACAAAGCAAGGGTTTAAAAGAGGTTTACAATGAGGTTGAAAAAGTGCATCGGGTCCATTTAACTCACCTAATTCTGTTAATTTCTTGAGTCAATTACAAATGAAATAATCCTGTATGTATAAGCACGTATCTTACTAAAAATAATCAACTTTCTATCCGTTTTGTATTGCAATCACGTGTGTCTTTCATGAAAAATATTTAATGCGCTCTATTATTAATCATAGAAAACAATGTTCAATTTCAAGTTTTGTTTTCTTAGAAATGCAAGACAATAGTAGCAACTACATCTGGAATCTATTAAGTGTGAATTACTTTGTTTCTGCTGCACATTTTTGTAACTTTGTTCCGGATCTTTTGAAGGTTTAAACCATAAATGAGAGGATTGAAAACAGGAGGGACGATTAGAAATTCCACTGACAGGAGATTGTGTAAAACCTTTGTCATATCATATGAACCGTATTTACTGTACATTAAATCAAAAAGCATGGCAATGATGTAATTGATCACCGTCAACAAATGTGGCAAACAGGTCTGCAAACATTTACTCATTGCTATACTAGATGCCCGGCATGCTCTGAGTATTTTCATGTAGGAAAATAAAATAAAGAGGAAATGTGCAAAGAATATACATATTATAACATATCCATATACATTGTTAACAGTAGTCCCTACACAAGATAATTTCACAATTGACCAGTTATCACAATATAGTTTTTCAATGTGGGAGCCACATAAGGGCAACCTGAAAGTCAATAGAGTACCAATACATCCACAACAGAATGGAAAAATCCAAGAAAACAGTATTAATTTACCAGTCATCAAAGGCGACATGATAGCATGGTACTCCAGGGGTCTGCATATTGCCACATACCTATCATATGCCATCACTGTTAAATTTGTTAATTCACACGTAGAAAAAGTGTAGATGATAAATCTTTGAAGCAGGCACCCAGAATATGAGATGACATGCATATCAGACAGAAAATCAAACAGTAGTTTAGGATAGAAACCAGCAGTACCATACAGTGCATTAGCACTCAGATTACAGAGGAAGAAATACATGGGCTCATGAAGTGTCTTTTCAAGAGCTATTATTACAATTAGAGTTAAATTAACACAAATGATAAAGAGATAACCTAGGAGAGTGAAAGAAAAATAGATATATTTATTTGTGCTTGATTCATTTAATCCAGAAAGGGTAAACATTGTAATGTAGGATGAGTTTTCTTTCTCCATAGCTGCTTGTTGAAAATACCTGTGAATAAATACATTATAAAAACATGTTAGCAGGAAGAGTAAAATAGGTTAGATACTTTAAATAGTATATTCCTATTTAAAAGGGGCATACATGTGTACTACAAATAGTAAAAGCAGTTAATATTTCAATTCATGCCCTTTCTAATATTGAAATGTACATGATGAAGTATAGTAGTTAAAACTGAATAAATGCATTGATGCATACCAACATCATTTTAAAGGAGATGTCATCTTTACATGGTTAGACATTCAATCCTAAACCAAATGCATGTAAAAAGACAGAGACTGTAATATGCAAGTGATTACTCTTTAACAGCTGTGTCTCAACATCAGTCCAGTTTTGCTGAAGTGTTAGTCCACTATTTACAACATGTGTCCTATAGTTTACCAAGCTGTGTAATGAACTTCATCAGAAACCAGACCCTGTGGGCTGTCAAGCTTGTTTACATTCCCTAGAGGTAGATTTAAGTGCAGACACACACATCTTGTCAAATCCTAACCCTTCATGTCATTGTGTAACTACACAGGCAGTCTCCTGCTGCTCTCTGAAGCAGCACTGGGAGCTGTCATCAACTGTACAAGCTCTCCCATAATCTAAGCACTCACTCATATAATCTGGGTAAAACTGCACACAACTTCTGGGGAAGCAGATCAAAAAAGTAGTTAACGCTTAAAGCACGTTATCGGTATCATACAGATTATAACAATTGGAAAGCCCTTCTGCATTGGCCAGAGAGCAGCAGTGTTTTAGGGGTGCAGCAAAGGTGCACGTTTTCAGAGTGTTAAAGAAGATTTGAACAGTTCTATGATTAGCTAACAAAAAAATAAAATAAAACATGCACAGCTGATGCACTATTATTGCACTGTCATTGTAGATATACATTGTTGTCATCCTAACTTGTTGCCTCTTATTTCATATTGTACTTTAATTTGCACTTATTGTAAACTATAGTGTATTTAAATATTGACCTTGCATTGTAACCCTGTACTGTCCTGTAACACCTGTAAGTTGCGTTGGATAAAGGCACCTGCAAAATAAATAAACAAATAATAATACATAGGATCAGAGTACAGGAACCAATAACATGTTTACAATAGCACAATAACAAGAGATTAAAGGCACACATACATTAAAACATTATTTCTCAAATTACCTCTCAGAGAGATCCTCAGGAGTAGCTGCTGGTAGAAGCATGCAGTGCTGTGTGGACAGTACTTCTGAGTCTGAAGAAATGTGCTGAGCTTTATATGCTTCCTTTGGGTACTGCCTTTGAAACATCCAGGGGATGTAGGAGCTTAATGAATAATCCATTGAAAACAAGATCTATTAGCAAGTCAGTGGCTCTGTTTACATGACCTTTCAGACCCAGAAGGGAATGTTTGATGTTCAAAATCCTGCTCTGCAGAGCACAAGGCAACAGCAGCAAGAAAGATTACAGGCACCTGAGCACAAGCCTTGCACCACAGAGCTTCTGACCACTGATAAATCAGTCTAGTGTAATGTCTATGCTATGCATGTACAGGCACAATATAGGATAGACTCTTTTTGAGTCATCATGTTGAATGTTTAAACACTTTGCATGAATAAAGGACACATTTTTGATACCTTTGAGTTCTATGACATCATTGTGAATAGAAGGCTGTGTGGTCCAGTGGTTAAAGTAAAGGGCATGTAAGCAGGAGGTCTCTGGTTCAAATCCTAGCTCAGCCCTTGACTTGTTGTGTGACTCTGAGTAAGTCATTTAAATTTATTGCACTCTGTCTTTCGGGTGAGACTATATATATATATATATATATATACATACACATACAGTATATAATGTATATATAGCGAGTGAGCTTGTCATGCGAGTAAAAGATAAAACCACCTCTAGTGAGCGAGCTTGTCATGCGAGTAAAAATAAAACCACCTCTAGCGGCGAGCTTGTCATGCGAGTAAAAAATAAAACCACCTCTAGCCAGCATGCGTCATGCGGTAAAAACTTCTTAAAAGTCGACTTAAACCCTTTTCCATAGTGTTTGTTTCATATATTTTCTTATTAGCATAAGTTTTACCGAGCTTAAAAGTTGGATGGAAAAAGGCCTATAGGCCTAACCCATGGGGCAGCAGGGGCGCGTGCCCACCCACTTTGAATATAGGGGGCAATCTATATATTTTGTCCCTCCACTTTCATTCATTCATTATACACACATTATACTATGTTTAACATTTTTTCGTCTTTAGAGGTTTAAAATAAAGTCTAAAAATTGAAAGGTGTTTAGAGGATGGACCAAATTTATAAACACTCACAATCAATTCCCCCTACACTAAAATATTGGTTTGACCCAAGATCTGTGCGCCGTCAGCTAACAATTACAAATTAAAAAACTTTGTTTATTATGGGAATGGCGGAGCGGCAGTCAAGAGAGATGAAGATGTTTTATTACAACCAAAAACACTTAGAAAAATGTAAGGAAGAGAGAGTATCAGACCATTATTAAAAATGAAATAAGAAGTTATCAGGTTAATCTTGCCACGGAGCCATGAAAGAGTTCAGTTCAATTCCCACCAAAATCTTTTATTTTTATTATTATTTTTTTTTTTTTAAACTTTAAAAAAGTAGTAGTACCTCTAGCAAATGGCTTTTCAAAATCACATAAGCCTGATTTTACTTTACTTGTTTATTTGCTAATAATTTAAACTCCCATTCATTTAATAATAAACATTTACGGTACATTATGTCCATAAATTATTCAAAAAATGTTGAAATAAAAAAAAGAAGCTCATTGTTTACAATTATTTATCGATTGGCTGTCCATTTTAGTATCATAAACAAGTTATTATGCATTGTGCAAAATATTTAATGAATATTGTTTGTATTTTCATATTCTGTCATTTTAAATGTATTTTTTCAGATTTATTTAGCCTTGTATCAGCCTTCAGAATTATGATGTCATTATCCTTTCGTTGGGGAAAACACTTGTTTATGTTTGTTAACCCTTATGAAAATAACCTATAGGTTACCTATAGAATACTTCTATAGAATTCTATAGAAGACCTATAGGCTATTGTATTGAATCTATAGGTTTCTATAGAGATTGGGACATTTGGCCGAAAGGTCTAGTATAGAAACCTATAGGTTATTTTCGCAAGGGAATATTAATCACGTACTTGAAGTGTGCAAAATGCACGGAATTGCTTCATAAATATATAAAATGTATATTTTTGTTCAGGTGTCTCTGTTGTTGAGAGTCGCTGTCATAAAAGTACTGTACTGCTGCAGCAGCATGGACTGAGCTATCGTGAATCATGCTACTTTCACGTTGTGTACTGTATATATTTAAGCTATTTCAGTTTGCTGTTATTTACACAGGCTGAAAAACAAAAGGCTTAGCATCAGTGGAGGTCTGCCGCTTAAAGACATAACAATGCTTGCAGACCAGCGTAGCAGGCAATCCAATGTTATTCATTTCTCTCTAAATGGGTCTGCTGAAGTACTTAAAAAGCAGCCCAATTCAGTAGCAGGGAAGAAGAGCAGGTGCCTCAGCATGAGGCAGAAGAATCTCAGGTAGGGATGGGGATTTAGGTAGTTAAGTAAAAGTAGGTATTGTCAAATGGTTTTGGACACAAAATGACCGGATCTTACAATCTCTCTTTTAAATCAGACCAGGGATTCAATTAACCCAACTTGGTTATATATTAAAAAGGGATTCATGTTCAGATTTCAAATACAAACGTGTGTACTTACTAATAATTTAAGATAACAGTCGTTTAATAAACATTTAGGTATATTATGTGCCTGAATGACTAAAAAATGTAGAAATAAATGCTGATTGATAAAAAGGATGACTCGTTATTTACCAATGTAGCTCATTATGATATACTGAAATCTCTTAGGTCTTTGGCAGGTACATTTTACATACTTGGTAAATAGATTTTTTTCATTTATTGATTTATTTTGGTGTCTAAGGAGGCGGGAAGTGGGAGTGTTGTCGGTGCAGCAGAACACACAACTGTACTCTTACTAACATATGAGCAGTGCATGGTTGATCTGCACTGCCTGTACTGTCATGAATTAGCTGTTTCAACCAATTAGCATTGCTGTGTGAGGGCTGGCATTTAGTTTTTCAACCAATTAGCACTAAGCATTGCCATGTGCGGCCTGGTTCTTATTGTTTCAACCTATCAGCACCACATTGCACTGCTATAGGGGCGTTTACTTTCAAAAGTCTGGTTTTGCTGTGATAATTGAGCTCAGTTATGTTGATGAAAAACATGAAAAACTGTAGCATCCAGCACTACATTTAAAACAAAGCCGAGCAAGGAATATTTTAAATGTTGACACACATATGCCAATATATCTATCAATAAACAAGCCATATTATAACATTTTGTACATGTTATTGTTTGTTTCGCACGTCCCTTTAATAAGCTGCATGTTGGAATTATAGGTACTGTACAGCATTGTGCAGATATGCCACAAACTGGTTTTGCCATTTGGTGTTACTTGTGTTTGTACTTAATAAATGCTCAGTTAGTAAATATTCTATATTTTATGTTAAAACACCTGAAAAAGATTGAACAGTAAAAATGTGTTTTACCAGAGCCTGTTATTCTTTACCTTTACCCCCCCACTTTTAAACAAAGTTAGATGCCCCTGTTGTAACTAATACACCCCTTAAATTGCTGTTTTTGAAATATTAAAAAACCATTTCTGTATATAAATGTAATTTGTAGACCAAAGTGATTTTCCGTTTCAACATTACTCTTTTCCATTTGATAAGTCATTCCATGTTTTCCATCTCATATACCTATTAGACCTACTTGATATTTATGTACTGGACTTTTACTTTCAAGCTACGTTGTTTAAGTAAATGCCAATATTATTTATTGTTATTTGTATTTACTTTAATCAAGCAACAGTTAACAGAATTGAAAAAAAAATATTAAAATGAAAGAAAAAATAATACAACTTACTGTAGAAATCACATTAATGTTTACAGAAAATGCAACAGAAACAAACTTAGCAAGCACATTTTTAAAAATGTATTATTTATTTATTTATTTATGCACTTGTATATTCTCGGACTCGGTAGTTAACATCATGGGAAAATGCGTATACTCAGAATCTTGGAAGACAACAAATAAATGCAACGACAGGCTGGTTCCATGAATATTTTAGTTTTTCTAAAAGTGTTCTTGTTTTTTTCCTTTTCTTTTTTATGTAAAATGCAAAAGAAAAAAAGGAATACATGAAAAACAGAAAACAACACACAGCTTATGGCTTACCTTTACTCTATTCAAATCTACTACAATTAATACCGCTTCTTATATTTAGGAATTGCTTCACATTTTTCTCTTCTGGCTCACTTGGTATTGTGGTATCTATACAGGTAATGTGACTGTTTGTTTTTGTGCCTGAAATATCATTTCTCTCTTTCATTGGTGTCTGGTTCTGTCTTTCACCACTTTTTCTGTGTAATAAATTATTGCAAAACCAAAACGTTTGCTTAAATATGTGTTCTTCACCTACTTTGAACTGTACTGTGTGCTAAGACAAGTTTGTGGTTTTACAATTCTAATATAAATATTTTTTGTAATTACTTTGCATAGATACATATAAGTAACTTTTACTTGCTCTTTAAATCTCTGTAAATCTGGATGCCTAAAATCATAGAAAATTAACAAAGTTATCCACTTGTTTTGAATTGTGGATGCCTATTAAGGCACATATTTAGGCCCAGGATATGCCGTTTTAGACCCTGCAAAACCCTAAAATTCATTTTTGGTGGGGGTGGTGCCAACTGCACCAGCTCTGGAGGAGGACCCCATACCCCCTGCCTTTTACTTAGGATTTCTAGCCTCCTGCTTTTAAATGAAAATGAAAAGATTGTTCATTAGTGGAAGATGGTGTTTGTATTTGTTTTACTTTATTTCACCAGTTTGCAAACACAGGCACAATTCATTCAAATAAATACAATACAAATCAATTTATAACAATCAGTGAGACCTCTTTAAACAGCCGATAGACTGCAATACCCTACCATACAAAAAAAGGCTCTGTAAACTAAAAATAATAATAGTAGATTGGAAAGTTCTACCTGTCATGCAGTACTACTCAGTTTCATTTTGAAATCAAACTTTTTTTTGTAGCTATAATGTGCTAAGCAACTGGGCCGTCGCTAGTTTATTTTAGACAGCCATTATTACAACCATATTGAAATGTATCTCTATTGTTTTCTAACTTGTTTACAGCTACTTTAATGGCAAATACCTGAGCCAATGCTTAACCTGGTTGTCCAAGTCACAGCCAATCACTGGTACAATAACACTGTTGCTACCAGGTATCTATTCAGTTCCTGTGCTCAGGGTTAGATGGTACAGTATGATTATAGCAAGAACATTGGACATGAAGTGATTAGGTATCAGGAAGAGGTGTATTTGAAATATCTGCATATCATAAATACTATATATATATATATATATTCTGTTGTGTCATTCTACCTGATTGGATAGCACTCCTTTAATGCTAATGTTATGTGCACTACTCAGTAGGTGCTGCTCAATGGAGCAGGTTTCACTGAACTGTGTCAGAGGGCTGTGGCGTCTAGGAAGCTAACAGTTTTTAAGGAAGCGATATTGATTTCAAGCATCTCAATTGCAATAGTATTGTGTGCAAAATAAATGAGCAAAAAATAATTCTATTCTTTATTACATTTTAACATTTCCCTGTCCAATATGTAACACCTATTTTTACTGTAAGGATGCATTTTAAACATCAAATACATTAACAATATTCATATATACTACATTGTATTTATACAGTACATAACATAAAATATGTATTCAATCGTATTTAAGCCATATTATAAAAACAAGATATTCAAGGTTGTGCATTAGTGTTAACATTATATACAAATATAAATCATGTCATGACTTATGGCTTATTTAATACATCTCTTTATTGTTTCTGAAATTATAAAACATGCATATTAACCTGTCCATGAATCTGCTTTGAAACGCTGACTGGAATTACTGTTTCTAATCACAATCTATTTGCTTCATACACGTGTAATGTACTTGTGTTTAACATGGATATAAACTATTTCAGTTTAAAATACATTACATGAAATCATTAAATATTACTTTTCTTTACATCAGAAGCTGGTGTTATGCCTGCAGTACATTTGATTCCTTTGATGATACATTTTTCTATATAAAATGTGAAGCTACCCTCAGAAAAGGGTGACTCTTAATAAATAAGCATTTCAGCTTATATTAACAAAACCAAGAAGGGTTCACAAAGAGGTTTACAATGAAGTTGAAAAAGTGCATCGGGTCCATTTAACTTACCTGATTCTGTTACTTTCTTGAGTCAATTACAAATTAAATAATCCTGTATGTATAAGCACATATCTTACTTAACTACTCCACTTTCTATCCGTTTTTCATTGCAATCGTGTGTGTCTCATGAAATATTTAATAAGTTCTATTAATTATAGAAAACAATATACAATTAAAAGTTTTGATTTCTTATAAATGTAAGGCGATAGTAGCAACTACATCTGAATCTATTAAGTGTGAATTACTTTGTTTCTGCTGCACATTCTTGTGACTTTGTTCCGGATCTTTTGAAGGTTTAAACCATAAATGACAGGATTGAAAATAGGGGGGACAATTAGAAATTCCACCGACAGGAGATTGTGTAAAACATGTGGCATATCATATGAACCATATCTAGAGAACATAAAATCAAAAAGCACGGCAATGATGTAATTGATCACCGACAACAAATGTGGCAAACAGGTCTGCAAACATTTACTCATTGCTATACTAGATGCCCGGCACGCTCTGAGTATTTTCATGTAGGAAAATAAAATAAAAAGGAAATGTGCAAAGAATATACATATTATAATATATCCATATCCATTGTTAACAGTAGTATCTACACAAGATAATTTCACAATTGACATGCTATCACAATACAGTTTTTTAATGTGGAAGCCACATAAGGGCAACCTGAAAGTCAAAAGAGACCCACCAAAAAAACAACAGAATGGAAAAATCCAAGAAAACAGCATTAATTTACCAGTCGTCAAAGGCGACATGATAGCATGGTACTCCAGGGGCCTGCATATTGCCACATACCTATCATATGCCATCACTGTTAAATTTGATAATTCACACGTGGAAAAACTGTAGATGATAAATATTTGTAGCAGGCACCCAGAATATGAGATGACATGCGTATCAGACAGAAAATCAAACAGTAGTTTAGGATAGAAACCAGCAGTTCCATACAGTGCATTAGCACTCAGATTACAGAGGAAGAAATACATGGGCTCATGAAGTGTCTTTTCAAGAGCTATTATCACAATTAGAGTTAAATTAACACAAATGATAAAGAGATAACCTAGGAGAGTGAAAGAAAAATAGATATATTTATTTGTGCTTGATTCATTTAATCCAGAAAGGGTAAACATTGTAACGTAGGATAAGTTATTTTTCTTCATAGCTGAATCTTGAAAATACCTGTGAATAAATACATTAAAAAACATATTAGTATGAAGGTTAGAATGGGGAAAATACAGGTGGTATAACTGTGCAATTGAATATCACATCATCTAAAGCATCTCACCTAATACTTTAATAATTATTTTCCTATTTAAAAAAGGGGATACATTTGTGCTGCAAATAGTGAAAAAAGGAAGATTACAGGCACGTGAGCACAAGCCTTGCATCACAGAGCTCCTGACCACTGATAAATCAGTTTAGTGTAATGTCTGTGCCATGCATGTACAGGCACAATATAGGATAGACTCTTTAGTCATAATGTTTAAACACTTTGTATGAATAATAAAGGATTTATTTTTTGATATCTTTTTACCTTTGAGTTCTGTGATGTCATGATGAATAGTAGCCTGTGTGGTCCAGTGGTTAAAGAAAAGGGCATGTAAGCAGGAGGTCTCCGGTTCAAATCCCAGCTCAGGCATTGACTTGTGTGACTCTGAGTAAGTCATTTCAAATTCTTGCGCTCTGTCTTTTGGATGAGACGTTGTGAGTGACTGCAGCTGATGCATAGTTCACACACCCTAGTCTCTGTAAGCTGCCTTGGATAAAGGCATCTGCTAAATAAATAAATAATAATAATTAAATAAGTAAAGAAAATGTAAGTGTTAATATTCAATATGTTTTTAATCTCATTCTTATTAACAATCAAGTTTCTGTAGTACACATTTGAGGGAACACAGAGCCACTTTGTTGCTTGGAACTTGGTTTCAGGAGACTAGGTTTCAAGCCACTGCGTGGTGCTCCAGTGGAGACTTGAGGAGACTAGTGGCGCAAATCAGCCAATCAAAAGCCCACTTTTAAAATGGGAGAAAATAATTACTGAATAAAGAATAAAAAGATGAACAAATTCGGACATTATTTCTCAGTTTGTGTTATTATTGCTGTGACAGGATGGTCAAGTGGTGACGTCAGACCAGATGCAGGAACAGAAAAAACAAAGGCAGTACTGCAGGGCAAAAGAGGCGTGTGGTGCGCTGTTTATAAAAATACAAAAATAAAATAAAAGGTTTTACAAAAACATTGCTCACAGAGCCAAAACAAAAGTTTAAACAAAAACAAATCTCAAACACAAAACACAACAAAACCCAGGTCAGGCTGGGCAAGCGCCTTCACTGATCCTATACTGTTTTGTTACTTGCGTTCTCTCCTCTCTCACTGCCGTTCCTCCTCCAAACACCCACCGGAACTGAGGCGCTGCAGGTTAATATGCAGGTGACCATCTTTCGATTTAGCAACAAATGAATCACTTAATTAATTCGGGAGATGGCCACCTTTTGCACGAGGTTTTGAATTATTCCTGGCAGAGGATGAGCACCCAACCTCGCCTCTGCCAGAACACATTTCTACATATATACAATAAAATCTAGCGAGCTGTCATGCAAGCAAAAAATAAAAGCACCTCTAGCGAGCAAGCTTGTCTTGCGATTAAAAACTTCTTAAAAGTCGACTTGAACCCTTTTCCATAGTGTTTGTCGCATATATTTTCTTATTCGCATAAGTTTTACTGAGCTTAAAAGTTGGATGGAAAAAGGCCTATAGGTTTATTTAGCCTCGTGTCAGCTTTTGGAATTATTATGTCATTATCCTTTTGTTGGGGAAAACACTTGTTTATGTTTGTTAACCCTAGATAATTGGGACATTTGGCCTATAGGCTATAGAAACGTATTGGTGCCTATAGACATAGCAACATATAGTTTATTTTTGTAAGGGAATATTAATTGCTTCATAAATATATAAAATGTATATTTTTGTTTAGGTGTATCTGTGGTTGAGTGTGGCTGTCATAAAAGTAGTGTACTGCTGCAGCAGCATGGACTGAGCTATCGTGAATCATGCTACTTTCACGTTGTGTACTGTATATAGTTAAGCTATTTCAGTTTGCTGTTATTTACACAGGCTGAAAAACAAAAGGCTTATCATCAGTGGAGGTCTGCCGCTTAAAGACATGACAATAACACATTTCAGATAGTTATAATGCTTGCAGACCAGCGTAGCGAGCAATCCAATGTTATTTATTTCTATCTAAATGGGTCTGCTGAAGTACTTAAAAAGCAGCCCAATTCAGTAGCAGGGAAGAAGAGCAGGTGCCTCAGCATGAGGCAGAAGAATCTCAGGTAGGGATGGGGATTTAGGTAGTTGGTATTGTTAAATGGTTTTGGACACAAAATGACCGGATCTTACAATCTCTCTTTCAAATCAGACCAGGGATTCAATTAACTCAACTTCGGTTATATTAAAAGGGATTCATGTTCAGATTTCATATACAAGCGTGTGTACTTACTAATAATTTAGGCTGATATTCGTTTAATAATAAACATTTAGGTATATTATGTACCTGAATGACTAAAAAATGTAAAAAATGTAAATAAATGCTGATTGATAAAAAGGATGACTCAGTATTTACCAATGTAGCTCATTATGATATACTGAAATCTCTTGGGTCTGGGGCAGGTACATTTTACATACTTGGCGCATGAGCAGTGTATGGTTGATCTGCACTGCCTGTAGTGTCATGAATTAGCTGTTTCAACCAATTAGCATTGCTGTGTGCGGGCTCGCATTTAGTGTTTCAACCAATTAGCATTAAGCATTGCCACCTGCGGCCGGGTTCTTATTGTTTCAACCTATCAGCACCACATTGCACTGCTATAGGGAGTGTTTACTTTCCAAAAGTCTCGTAGCAGCTGGTTTCGCTGTGATAATTGAGCTCAGTAACGACTGATAGGAAAACGTGAAAAACTGTAGCATCAGCACTACATTTAAAACAAAGCCGAGCAAGGAATATTTTAACTGTTGACACTCATATGCCAATATATCTATCAATAAACAAGCCATATTATAACATTTTGTACATGTTATTGTTTGTTTTGCACGTCCCTTTAATAAGCTGCATTGTGCAGATATGCCTCAAACTGGTTTTGCCGTTTGGTGTTACTTGTGTTTGCACTTAGTAAATGCACAGTTAGTGAATATTCTATATTTTATGTTGAAACATCTGTCCAATTTTGTGGGTTTACTATTACAAAAACAGTAACTTGAAAAAGATTGAACGGTTAAAATATGTTTTACCAGAGCTTGTTGGCAAATTTTTTTTTTGCCTCGCTACGCTTGCCTGCTATTCTTTACCTTTACCCCCCCACTTTTAAACAAAGTTAGGTGCCCCTGTTGTAACTAATACACCCCCCCCCATTAAATGCTGTTTTCAAATATCCAAAACCATTTATGTATATAAATGTAATTTGTAGGCCAAAGTGATATTCTGTTTCAACATTACTCTTTTCCATTTGATAAATCATTTCCATGTTTTCCATTTCATATACCTATTAGACCTACTTGATATTTATAAACTGGACTCTTACTTTTAAGCTACGTTGTTTAAGTAAATGCCAATATTATTTTTTGTTATTTGTATTTATTTTAATCAAGCAACAGTTAACAGTATTGAAAAAAAAAATTAAAAATAAAAAAAATGAAAGAAAAATTAATACAACTTACTGTAGAAATTGCATTAATGTTTACAAGCACATTTTTTAAAAATGTATTATTTGTTTATTTATTAATGCACTTGTGCATTCTCGGACTCGGTAGTTAACGTCATGGGAAAGTACGTATACTCAGAATCTTGGAAGACAACAAATAAATGCAAGGACAGGTTGGTTCCATGAATATTTTTAGAAACTTAAAATTTATTCTTTATTTTTATGTAAAATGCAAAAGAAAAAAATGGAATACATGAAAAAATAGAAAACAACACACAGCTTATGGCTTACCTTTACTCTATTCAAATTTACTACCAATTAATACCGCTTCTTATATTTAGGAATTGCTTCACATTTTTCTCTTCTGGCTCACTTGGTATTGTGGTATCTATACACGGTAATGTGACTGCTTGTTTTTGTGCCTGAAATATCATTTCTCTCTTTCATTGGTGTCTGTTTCTGTCTTTTTCTGTGTAATAAATTATTGCAAAACCAAACTTAAATATTTTTGCTTAAATATGTGGACTTTACCTACTTTGAAATGTACTGTGTGCTAAGACAGGTTTGTGGTTTTAAAATTCTATAATAAATACATTTTTTTGTAATTACTTTGCAGAGATACATATAAGTAACTTTTACTTGCTCTTCAAATCTCTTTAAATCTGGACACCTAAAATCATTGAAAATGAACAAAGTTATACACCTATTTTGAATTGTGGGTGCCTATTAGGCACATATTTAGGCCCAGGATATACCGTTTTAGACCCCTGCAAAACCCTAAAATTCATTTTGGTGGGGTGGTGCCACCTGCACCAGCTCTGGGGAGGACCCCATACCCCCTGCCTTCTACTTAGGATTTCTAGCCTCCTGATTTAAATGAAAATGAAAAGATTGTTCATTAGTGGAAGATGGTGTTTTTATTTGTTTTACTTTATTCCCCAGTTTGCAAACACAGGTACAATTCATTCAAATAAATACAATACAAATCAATTTATAACAAGCAGCGAGACCTCTTTAAACAGCTGATTATCATTTATTTCTTAGCAGACACACTTATCCAGGGCGACTTACAATTGTTACAAGATATCACATTATTTTTACATACAATTACCCATTTATACAGTTGTGTTTTTACTGGAGTAATCTAGGTAAAGTACCTTGGTTCAAGGGTACAGCAGCAGTGTCCCTTGTACCTGAGTCAATACTTAACCTGGTTGTCCAAGTCACAACCAATCACTTTCATACAATAACACTGTTGCTATCAGGTATCTATTCAGTTCCTGTGCTCAGGGTTAGATGGTACAGTGTGATTATAGCAAGAACATTGGACATGAAGTGATTAGGTATCAGGAAGAGGTGTATTTGAAATATCTGCATATCCTAAATACTATATATATATATATATATATATATATATATATATATATATATATATATATATATATATATATATATATATCTGTTGTGTCATTCTACCTGATTGGATAGCACTCCTTTAATGCTAATGTTATGTGCACTACTCAGTAGGTGCTGCTCAATGGAGCAGGTTTCACTGAACTGTGTCAGAGGGCTGTGGCGTCTAGGAAGCTTACAGTTTAAGGAAGCGATATTGATTTCAAGCATCTCAATTGCAGTAGTATTGTGTGCAAAATAAATGTGCAAAAAAATAATTCTATTCTTTATTACATTTTAACATCTCCCTGTCCAATATGTAACACCTATGTTTGCTGTAAGGATGGATTTTATACATCAAATACATTAACAATATACATACATACTAAATTGTATTTATACAGTACATAACATAAAATATGTATTCAATCGTATTTAAGCCATATTATAAAAACAAGATATACAAGGTTGTGCATTAGTGTTAACATTATATACAAATATAAATCATGTCATGACTTATGGCTTATTTAATACATCTCTTTATTGTTTCTGAAATTATAAAACATACATAATAACCTGTCCGTGAATCTGCTTTGAAACGCTGACTGGAATTACTGTTTCTAATCACAAGACCAACAATGTGTTTATCTATTTGCTTCGTACACATGTAATGTACTTGTGCTTAACATGGATACAAACTATTTCAGTTTAAAATACATTACATTACATGAAATCATTAAATATTATATTCTTTTTACATCAGAAGCTGGTCTTATGCCTGCAGTACATTTGGTTCCTTTGATGATACATTTTTCTATATACAATGTGAAGCTACCCTCAGAAATGGGTGACCCTTAATAAATAAGCATTTCAGTTTATATTAACAAAACCAAGAAGGGTTCACAAAGAGGTTTACAATGAAGTTGAAAAAGTGCATCGGGTCCATTTAACTTACCTGATTCTGTTAATTTATTGAGTCAATTACAAATTAAATAATCCTGTATGTATAAGCACATATCTTACTAAACTACTCAACTTTCTATCCATTTTGTATTGCAATCTTTCATAAAAAATATTTAATATGCTCTATTATTAATTGTAGAAAACAATATCCAATTTAAAGTTTTGTTTTCTTATAAATGTAAGGTGATAGTAGCAACTTCATCTGGAATCTATTAAGTGTGAATTACTTTGTTTCTGCTGCACATTCTTGTGATTTTGTTCCTGATCTTTTGAAAGGTTAAACCATAAATGACAGGATTGAAAATAGGGGGGACGATCAGAAATTCCACCGACAGGAGATTGTGTAAAACCTGTGGCATATCATATGAACCGTATCTAGAGTACATTACATCAAAAAGCAAGGCAATGAAGTAATTGATCACCGTCAATAAATGTGGCAAACAGGTCTGCAAACATTTACTCATTGCCATACTAGATGCCCGCACGCTCTGAGTATTTTCATGTAGGAAAATAAAATGAAAAGGAAATGTGCAAAGAATATACATATTAGAACATATCCATATACATTGTTAACAGTAGTATCTACACAAGATAATTTCACAACTGACCAGTTATCACAATATAGTTTTTTAATGTGGAAGCCACATAAGGGCAACCTGATAGTCAATATATTACCAATACAGAAACAACAGAGTGGAAAAATCCAAGAAAACAGTATTAATTTACCAGTCATCAAAGGAGTCATGATAGCATGGTACTCCAGGGGCCTGCATATTGCCACATACCTATCATATGCCATCACTGTTAAATTTGATAATTCACATGCGGAAAAACTGTAGATGACAAATCTTTGAAGCAGGCACCCAGAATATGAGATGACATGCGTATCAGACAGAAAATCAAACAGTAGTTTAGGATAGAAACCAGCAGTACCATACAGTGCATTAGCACTCAGATTACAGAGGAAGAAATACATGGGCTCATGAAGTGTCTTTTCAAGAGCTATTATTACAATTAGAATTAAATTAACACAAATGATAAAGAGATAACCTAGGAGAGTGAAAGAAAAATAGATATATTTATTTGTGCTTGATTCATTTAATCCAGAAAGGGTAAACATTGTAACGTAGGATGAGTTATTTTTCTGCATAGCTTCTTCTTCAAAATACCTGTGAATAAATACATTAAAACACATATTAGTATGAAGATTAGAATGGGGATCATACAGGTGGTATAACTGTGCATTTGATTATCACATCAGCTAAAGCATCTCACTTAATAATTTAAATATGATATTCCTATTTAAAAGGGGATACATTTGTGCTGCAAATAGTAAAATCAATGTGTATATTGTCCTCTTTCCAATTCATGCCTTTTTAAAATTTTTGTACATAATGAAGTATAGTTGCTACAATGGAATACATCTATGGATGCATACCAACATCATTTAAAAGAAGATGTCATCTTTAAATGGTTAGACATTCAGCCCTAAACCAAATGCATGTAAAAAGACAGAGACTGTAATATGCAAGTGATTACTCTTTAACAGCTGTGTCTCAACATCAGTCCAGTTTTGCTGAAGTGTTAGTCCACTATTTACAACATGTGTCCTATAGTTTACCAAGCTGTGTAATGAACTTCATCAGAAACCAGACCCTGTGGGCTGTCAAGCTTGTTTACATTCCCTAGAGGTAGATTTAAGTGCAGGCACACACATCTTGTCAAATCCTAACCCTTCATGTCATTGTGTAACTACACAGGCAGTCTCCTACTGCTCTCTGAAGCAGCACTGGGAGCTGTCATCAACTGTACAAGCTCTCCCATAATCTAAGCACTCAGTCATATAATCTGGGTAAAACTACACACAACTTCTGGGGAAGCAAAACTAATAAGTAGTTATCAGTATTATACAGAATATAACGACTGGAAATCCCTTCTGCATTGGCCAGAGAGCAGCAATGTTTTAGGGGTGCAGCAAAGGTGCACTTTTTCAGAGTGTTAAAGAAGCTTAGAACAGTTCTATGATTAGCTAGCGTTCTTTAAATGACTCACAAGTTTAAGTTTTGTGAATATTCTTGATTTTAATCAATACTAATACTAGTATTACAACTATATATATATATATAACAAAAAACATGCACAGCTGATGCACTATTATTGCACTACGACAGGCAGTCTGCTGCTGCTCTCTGAAGCAGCACTGGGAGCTGTCATCAACTGTAAAAGCTCTCCCATAATCTAAGCACTCACTCATATAATCTGGGTAAACTACACACAACTTCTGGGAAGCAGATCAAAAAGTAGTTATCGTTTGAAGCACGTTACCGGTATTATACAGATTATTTCTAATCCAATAAAGAGTTAATATTACAGTATTATTGACTATTATCCCTGTTTGTGGTATTGTTGTTATAACATCAACCTTTAAACCTTGCTGACACACAAACCCAAGCCAGTTTCATGGATGATAACAACTGGAAATCCCTTCTGCATTGGCAGCACTCAGTCATATAATCTGGGTAAAACTACACACAACTTCTGGGAAGCAAAACTAATAAGTAGTTATCAGTATTATACAGAATATAACGACTGGAAATCCCTTCTGCATTGGCCAGAGAGCAGCAATGTTTTAGGGTGCAGCAAAGGTGCACTTTTTCAGACTGTTAAAGAAGCTTAGAACAGTTCTATGATTAGCTAGCGTTCTTTAAATGACTCAAGTTTAAGCTTTGTGACTATAAATGATTTTAATCAACACTAATACTAGTATTACAACTATATATTAATAATAAAAAACATGCATCGCTGATGCACTATTATTGCAGTACGACTAAGTCATTGTAGATATAAATAGTTGTCATCCTAACTTGCATCTTATTTCATATTGTACTTCAGTAATTTAATTTGCACTTACTGTAAACTATACTGTATTTAAATATTGACCTTGCATTGTAACCCTGTGCTGCCCTGTAACACCTATAAGTCGTCTTGGATAAAGGCATCTCCCAAATAAATAAATCAATAAACAAATAATAAAGATACATAGGATCAGGCTACAGGACCCAATAACATTTTTATAATAGCACAATAACAAGAGATTGCACGCACACATAATTTAAAACATTATTTCTGAAATTACCTCTCAGAGAGATCCTCAGGAGAAGCTGCTGGTAGAAGCATGCAGTGCTGTGTGGACAGTACTTCTGAGTCTGAAGAAATGTGCTGAGCTTTATATGCTTTCTTTAGGGCGGGGAGGGAGGGAGAGGGGTACTGCCTCTGAAACATCTAGGGGATGTAGGTGCTTAATGAATAATCCATTGAAAACAAGATCTATTAGCAAGTCAGTGGCTCTGTTTACATGACCTTTCAGACCCAGAAGGGAATGTTTGATGTTCAAAATCCTGCCCTGAAGAGCACAAGGCAACAGCATGCATGTACAGGCACAATATAGGATAGACTCTTTTTTAGTCATTATGTTGAATGTTTAAACACTTTGTATGAATATAAGGATACATTTTTGATACCTTTTACCTTTAAGTTCGGTGATGTCATGATGAATAGAAGGCTGTGTGGTCCAGTGGTTAAAGAAAAGCACATATAAGCAGGAGGTCTCTGGTTCAAATCCCAGCTCAGCCATTGACTTGTTGTGTGTCTCTGAGTAAGTCACTTAAAATTCTTGTGCTCTGTCTTTGGGTGAGACATTGTGAGTGACTCTGCAGGTGATGCATTGTTCAAACACCCTAGTCTCTGTAAGCTGCCTTGGATAAAGGCATCTACTAAATAAACAGATAATAATAATAATTAAATAAGTAAAGAAAATGTAATATTCAATATGTTTTTAATTTCATTCTTATTAACAATGAAGTTTCTGTAGTACACATTTGAGGGAACACAGAGCCACTTTGTTGCTTGGAACTTGGTTTCAGGAGACTAGGTTTCAAGCCACTCCATGGTGCTCCAGTGGAGACTTGAGGAGACTAGTGGCGCCAAATCAGCCAATCAAAAGCCCACTTTTAAAATGGGAGAAAATAATTACTGAATAAAGAATAAAAAGATGAACAAATTCCGACATTATTTCTAAGTTTGTGTTATTATTGCATACATCCGAAATGATACAAAATAATGCTGACAGTTCTCTCATTTACAAATTGCAGTCGGGGGGTTACTAAGTAATTTATGTTAAATTAATATCTTTTGCAAAAGGTGACACATTCAATAAAATTTGCTTGTGTGATTGTCAGCCAAATCAGCGCATTTTTGGCAGTTACACGATAAAATAAAAAAAATACTAATACTTCTGAATGGTTTATATATTTTTTTATATATATACAGTATATATATATTTTAAATGAAAGGGTAGAAACTTTGAACTTAAAACCAAAAAAAATTCGAGTCCAGGCTATTCCTCCTTTACCGACCGAGGACGGGAGCTCCCAGGGGGAGGGAGGGTTAGGTCGGCCAGGTTGTCCTCAGCTCACTGCACACCAGCGACCCCTGTAGTCTGGCTGGACGCCTGCGGGCTTGCCTGCAAGCTGCCCGAGAGCTGCGTTGTCCTCCAACGCTGTAGCTCTTGGATGGCTGCATGGTGAGTCCGCAGTGTGAAAAAAAAGTGGTCGGCTGACGGAACACACTTCGGAGGACAGCGTGTGTTCGTCTTCACCCTCCCGAGTCAGCACAGGGGTGGTAGCGGTGAGCTGAGCTTAATATAATAATTGGCCATTCCAAATTGGGAGAAAATAATAAAAATAATTGGCAACGTCTAAATTTTATTTAAAAAAAAAAAACCTAAACAAATCAAGTGCAGAGATATCATCATAATCGTTCAGTAATTGTAAAAATTATTGTGTTTCTTATTTGCTCCAACTTGTTTTTCTCATCAGAGCATGCGCATTAAACAATGTGACATCACTGGAATGGTGAAGGGTGCTAGGACCAGAAACACACTCGTTACGGTTTACATGCAAGTGTCGAATAAAATGTCACTGCGAGTAAAAAAATAAAAGCGCCTCTAGCGAGCAAGCTTGTCATGTGAGTAAAACATAAAACCACCTGTAGCGAACGAGCTTGTCATGCGAGTAAAAACTTCTTAAAAGTCGACTTAAACCATTTTCCATAACGTTTGTTGCATATATTTTCTTATTCACGTAAGTTTTACCGAGCTTAAAAGTTGGATGGAAAAAGGCCCATAGGCGCCTAACCCACGGGGCAGCAGGGACACATGCCCACCCACTTTGAATATATGGAGGGTAATCTATATATTTTGCCCCCCCACTTTTTTTGTTCATTATATACACATTATACTATGTTTAACATTTCTTTTGTCTTTTAAAGGTTTAAAATAGTCTAAAAATTGAACGGTATTTAGAGGATGGACCAAATTTATAAACTCACAATCAATTCCACCACACTAACATATTGGTTTGACCCAAGATCTGTGCGCCGTCAGTTAATAATTACAAATTAAAAAACGTTGTTTATTATGGGAATGGCGGGATTGGCAGTCAAGAGAGATGATGTTTTATTACTACCAAAAGCTCTTAGAAAAATGTAAGGAAGAGAGAGTATGAGACCGTTATTAAAAATGAAATAAGAAGTTATCAGGTTAATCTTGCCACGGAGCCATGAAAGAGTTCAGTTCAATTCCCACCAAAATCTTTTATTTTTATTATTATTTAAAAAAAAAAACTTAGATTAAGTAGTAGTACCTCTAGCAAATGGAATTTCAAAATCACATAAGCCTGATTTTACTTTACTTGTCAACTTGCTAATAATTTAAACTCCCATTCATTTAATAATAAAGATTTATGGTACATTATGTCCATAAATTATTCTAAAAATGTTGAAATAAAAAATAAGCTTATTTTTTTATAATTATTTATCCACTGGCTGTCCATTTTAGTATCATAAACAAGTTATTATGCATTGTGCAAAATATTTAATGACTATTGTTTGCATTTTTATATTCTGTCATTTAAATGCATTTTTTCAGATTTATTGTACAATACACATCCCTGTCAGCCTTCTGAATTATGATGTCATTATCCTTTCGTTGGGGAAAACACTTGTTTATGTTTGTTTACCCTTATGAAAATACATATAAAACACTTCTATAGAATTCTATAGACCTATAGGCTATTGTATTGAACCTATAGGTTTTTATAAAGAATTGGGACATTTGGCCGATAGGTCTAGTATAGAAACCTATAGGTTATTTTTGTAAGGGAATATTAATCACATACTTAAAAAGTGTGTAAAATGCACAGAATTGCTTCATAAATATATATATATAAATGTATATTTTTGTTCAGGTGTCTCTGTTGTTGACATAAAAGTAGTGTACTGCTGCAGCAGCATGGACTGAGCTATCGTGAATCATGGTACTTTCATGTTGTGTACTGTATATATCAGTACTGTCAAAAGTTTTAGTGTGAAAAAATGCTGTAAAGTAAGAATGTTTTCTAAAGTTGACATGTTAATAATTTTATTTATCAATTAACTAAATGCAAATTGAGAACAGAAGAAAATTTAAATAAACCATATTTTGTTAAACCTTTGTTCAAAACATATCTAAGCATAATTTTCAAAATTATTGCAATCAAGGAACTCATTATTGGCAAACATCTGCAGAACAATTACTCAGTTACTGATTTGGCGTCTGAGTATTTTCATGTAAAATAACAGAATGATGATATTGCAAAGAATTACATTATCACATTCAGACATTATTCTTCCCTACCAAGATATTTCTAATGACCAGTTATCACAATATAGTTTTTCATGTGGGAATTACATAAGGGCAACCTGAAAGTCATTCATATTACCACACACAAACTTCAGATTGGGAAAATCCTTGAAAACAGTATTAATTTGCAGAAATCAAAGTAAACTGATAAAGGTACTCCACTACCCAGTTGCCACATACCTATATATGCTATAGCTTTGGAATAAATGTAAAACCAAAGATGACAAATTTTGACATCACCCAGACATGAGATGACATTTTTCAAATCCAGTAGTTTAGGATAGCAGTTGTACATTAGATTCATTACAGTATATTTTAGATTTACAATCAAGGATTGACCAGACTTGTCAGGACTATTAACAATTAGAGTTAAACTACCAAATGATAAAGAGATACATTTGGATTGACAGAAGATGTATGTTCATTTAAAATTGATTATTAACCATTGAAAGGGTCCACAACTGTAGATGATGTTTTATTACTCCAAGTGCTTGCTGTAGAAAAAAACATTATAAAAGAGCAGGTAGAGACCTTACTGATATATAAATAATTTCTATTTAAAAAGGGGATACATGTGTAAGAGTTCAGTCAATATTTCATTCAAATCTTTCAATTTGAAATGTATTGAGTTTAGTGTTCTTGAATAAGTAGTATACCTCTAAACATGGAATTTCTGATTTCATCTTTAATGATTGACATTCAACCTAACCAATTGCATGATAATTAAGCTCCTGTTTCATATGATTAATCATTTACAGATTATGTCCAGGAAATCCCTAAAATTTGAAATAACAGCAAAGCTGTTTAAGGTCATAAATATGCATTTACTCAGGCTGTCCATTTTAGTTCAGTTCATGATTTATGAAGTTAATTGATCAAATTTAATATTAAATGACTATTTTAAGCATTTTATATTCAGCATTTAAATGCATTTGCACAGTACTGTATATATATATTTATCAGACACCTTTATCCAAGGCAACTTACAGAGACAAGGGTGTGTGAACTATGCATCAGCTGCAGTGTCACTTACAATTACATCTCACCCGAAAGATGGAGCACAAGGAGGTTAAGCGACTTGCTTAGGGTCACACAATGAGTCAGTGGCTGAGGTGGGATTTGAACCGGGGACCTCCTGGTTACAAGCCCGTTTCTTTAACCACTGGACCACACAGCCTCCTATCACGTTTCTGAAGCACGTTTCAGATAGTTTTGTATTCAGTTCTTCAAGGCTTCAACTCAATCCCGATAGCTGAATATAATTAGAATGCTTCCGCTGTGCAATGATGTAGATCTTGACATACCGGCATCAACTGTAAACAAAACCAGTTTGAACAAGCCTAAGTACACAGATCAACATTAGCGAATTTTAACAACACTAGATCAGTCCATTTTGTACAAAAAAATATATATGTATATATTTAAGCTATTTCAGTTTGCTGTTATTTACACAGGCTGAAAAACAAAAGGCTTAGCATCAGTGGAGGTCTGCCGCTTAAAGACATGACAATAACACATTTCAGATAGTTATAATGCTTGCAGACCAGCGTAGCAGGCAATCCAGTGTTATTCATTTCTGTCTAAATGGGTCTGCTGAAGTACTTAAAAAGCAGCCCAATTCAGTAGCAGGGAAGAAGAGCAGGTGCCTCAGCATGAGGCAGAAGAATCTCAGGTAGGGATGGGGATTTAGGTAGTTAAGTAAAAGTACGTATTGTCAAATGGTTTTGGACACAAAATGATCGGATCTTACAATCTCTCTTTTAAATCAGACCAGGGATTCAATTAACCCAACTTGGTTATATTAAAAAAGGGATTCATGTTCAGATTTCAGATACAAACCTGTGTACTTACTAATAATTTAAGATCACATTCATTTAATAATAAACATTTAGGTATATGTACCTGAATGACTAAAAAATGTAGAAATAAATGCTGATTGATAAAACGGATGACTCAGTATTTACCAATGTAGCTCATTATGATATACTGAAATCTCTTAGGTCTGGGGCAGGTATAGATAAGAACATAAGAACATAAGAAAGTTTACAAACGAGAGGAGGCCATTCAGCCCATCTTGCTCGTTTGGTTGTTACTAGCTTATTGATCCCAGAATCTCATCAAGCAGCTTCTTGAAGGATCCCAGGGTGTCAGCTTCAACAACATTACTGGGGAGTTGGTTCCAGACCCTCACAATTCTCTGTGTAAAAAAGTGTCTCCTATTTTCTGTTCTGAATGCCCCTTTATCTAATCTCCATTTGTGACCCCTGGTCCTTGTTTCTTTTTTCAGGTCAAAGAAGTCCCCTGGGTCGACATTGTCTATACCTTTTAGGATTTTGAATGTTTGAATCAGATCGCCGCGTAGTCGTCTTTGTTCAAGACTGAATAGTTTCAATTCTTTTAGCCTGTCTGCATATGACATGCCTTTTAAACCCGGGATAATTCTGGTTACTCTTCTTTGCACTCTTTCTAGAGCAGCAATATCCTTTTTGTAACGAGGTGACCAGAACTGAACACAATATTCTAGGTGAGGTCTTACTAATGCATTGTAAAGTTTTAACATTACTTCCCTTGATTTAAATTCAACACTTCTCACAATATATCCAAGCATCTTGTTGGCCTTTTTTATAGTTTCCCCACATTGTCTAGATGAAGACATTTCTGAGTCAACATAAACTCCTAGGTCTTTTTCATAGTTCCCTTCTTCAATTTCAGTATCTCCCATATGATATTTATAATGCACAGTTTTATTTCCTGCATGCAATACTTCACACTTTTCTCTATTATTTGCCATGTGTCTGCCCAGTTCTGAATGCTGTCTAGATCATTTTGAATGACTTTTGCTGCTGCAACAGTGTTTGCCACTTCTCCAATTTTTGTGTCGTCTGCAAATTTAACGAGTTTGCTTACTATACCAGAATCTAAATCATTAATGTAGATTAGGAATAGCACAGGACCTAATACTGATCCCTGTGGTACACCACTGGTTACCTCGCTCCATTTTGAGGTTTCTCCTCCAATCAGTACTTTCTATTTTCTACATGCTAATCACTCCCTAATCCATGTGCATGCATTTCCTTGAATCCCTACTGCGTTCAGTTTGAGAATTAATCTTTTATGCGGGACTTTGTCAAAAGCTTTCTGGAAATCTAAATAAACCATGTCGTATGCTTTGCAATTATCCATTTTCAATGTTGCATCCTCAAAAAAATCAAGCAGGTTTGTTAGACACGATCTCCCTTTCCTAAAACCATGCTGACTGTCTCCCAGGATATTGTTACCATATAGGTAATTTTCCATTTTGGATCTTATTATAGTTTCCATAAGTTTACATAAAATAGAAGTCAGGCTTATTGGTCTGTAGTTACCTGATTCGGTTTTGTCTCCCTTTTTGTGGATCGGTATTACGTTTGCTATTTTCCAGTCTGTCGGTACAACCCCTGTGTCAAGAGACTGTTGCATGATCTTGGTTAGCGGTTTGTAAATAACTTCTTTCATTTCTGTGAGTGCTATTGGGTGGATCTCATCCGACCCAGGGGATTTGTTTATTTTAAGAGCTCCTAGTCCCTTTAACACTTCTGCCTCTGTTATGCTAAAGTTATTTAAAACTGGATAGGAACAGGTCGACATGTGGGGCATGTTGTCCGTGTCCTCCTTTGTAAAAACCTGTGAAAAGTAATCATTTAATATATTTGCTATTTTTTTTTCTTCATCTATGATTTTGCCATTTGTGTCTCTTAGACATTTAACCTCCTCTTTGAATGTTCTCTTGCTGTTATAATATTGGTTATATATATATATATATATATATATATATATATATATATATATATATATATATATATATATATATATATATATATTACATACTTGGTGCATCCATTTTTTAAATTTATTTATTTATTTTGGTGCCTAAGGAGGCGGGAAGTGGGAGTGTTGTCGGTGCGGCAGAACACACAACTGTACTCTTGTTAATCTTGTTATGAGCAGTGTATGGTTGATCTGCACTGCCTGTAATGTCATGAATGAGCTGTTTCAACCAATTAGCATTGCTGTGTAAGGGCTGGCATTTAGTTTTTCAACCAATTAGCACTAAGCATTGCCATGTGCGACCGGGTTCTTATTGTTTCAACCTATCAGCACCACATTGCACTGGTATAGGGAGCATTTACTTCCCAAAAGTCTCGTAGAAGCTGGTTTCGCTGTGATAATTGAGGTCAGTAATGTCAGATAGGAAAACGTGAAAAACTGTAGCATCCAGCACTACATTTAAAACAAAGCCGAGCAAGGAATATTTTATACATATGCCAATATATCTATCAATAAACAAGCCATATTATAACATTCTGTACATGTTATTGTTATTGTTTGTTTCGCACGTCCCTTTAATAAGATGCATGATGGAATTATAGGTACTGTACAGCATTGTGCAGACATGCCAGAAACTGGTTACTTGTGTTTGTAATTAATAAATGCTGAGAAATGGTGAGCTAAATATTCTATATTTTATGTTAAAACACCTGAAAACGATTGAACAGTAAAAATATGTTTTACCAGAGCTACGCTTGCCTGTTATTCTTTACCTTTACCCCCCCCCCCCCACACTTTTAAACAAAGTTAGGTGCCCCTGTTGTAATTAATACAGTCCCCCCCATAAAGTGCTGTTTTCAAATATTAAAAACATTTGTGTATATAAATGTAATTTGTAGACCAAAGTGATATTCTGTTTCAATATTACTCTTTTCCATTTGATAAGTCATTTCCATGTTTTTCATTTCATATACCTATTAGACCTACTTGATATTTATGTACTGGACTTTTACTTTCAAGCTACGTTGTTTAAGTAAATGCCAATATTATTTATTGTTACTTGTATTTATTTTAATTAAGCAACAGTTTACAGAATTGAAAAAAAAAATTAAAAACGAAAGAAAAAAAATAACACAACTTACTGTAGAAATCACATTAATGTTTACAGAAAATGCAACAGAAAGAAACTTCGCAAGCACATTTTTTAAAATGTATTATTTATTTATTTCTCAATGCACTTGTGCATTCTCGGACTCAGTAGTTAACGTCATGGGAAAGTACGCATACTCAGAATCTTGGAAGACAACAAATAAATGCAAGGACAGGTTGGTTCCATGAATATTTTTAGTTTTTCTAAAAGTGTTCTTGTTTTTTTTTTTTTTTCTTTTTGTATAAAATGCAAAAGAAAAAAATGGAATACATGAAAAAATAGAAAACAACACACAGCTTATGGTTTACCTTTACTCTATTCAAATTTACTACCAATTAATACTGCTTCTTATATTTAGGAATTGCTTCACATTTTTCTCTTCTGGCTCACTTGGTATTGTGGTATCTATACAGGGTAATGTGACTGTTTGTTTTTGTGCCTGAAATATCATTTCTCTCTTTCAATGGTGTCTGTTTCTGTCTTTTCTGTGTAATAAATTATTGCAAAACCAAACTTAAATATTTTTGCTTAAATATGTGGACTTTACCTACTTTGAAATGTACTGTGTGCTAAGACAAGTTTGTGGTTTTACAATTCTAAAATAAATACATTTTTTTGTAATTACTTTGCAGAGATACATATAAGTAACTTTTACTTGCTCTTTAAATCTCTTTAAATCTGGACACCTAAAATCATTGAAAATGAACAAAGTTATACACTTATTTTGAATTGTGGGTGCGTATTAGGCACATATTTAGGCCCAGGATATGCCGTTTTAGACCCCTGCAAAACCCTAAAATTCATTTTTGGTGGGAGTGCTGCCACCTGCACCCGCTCTGGGGGAGGACCCCCATACCCCCCTGCCTTCTACTTAGGATTTCTAGCCTCCTGCTTTTAAATGAAAATGAAAAGATTGTTCATTAGTGGAAGATGGTGTTTGTATTTGTTTTACTTTATTCCCCCAGTTTGCAAACACAGGCACAATTCATTCAAATAAATACAATACAAATCAATTTATAACAAGCAGCAAAACCTCTTTAAAACAGGCTGATAGACTGTAATACGCTACCATACAAAAAAAAAGGCTCTGTAAACTAAACATAATAATAGTAGATTGGAAAGTTCCATGCAGTACTACTCAGTTTCATTTTGAAATCAAACTTTTTTTTTTTGTAGCCATAACGTACTAAGCAACTGGCCCAGCACTGGTTTATTTTAGCCTGTTACAGACGCTGTTGTGTACGCTTGCTCCTTTTGATGATAATTTTGGAGGACCCCTAAAAACATATTATTCTGTAGAAATTTGTCCTAGTTTCCAAAGTTTTTTTAAAATGTGAGAATCATTTTCCTTGATTGTTTATATTGTACTATTATTACAGCCATATTGAAATGTATATATTCAGTTTTCTAACTTGTTTACAGTGATTTTAATAGGCAAATACCTTAGCCAATGCTTAACCTGGTTGTCCAAGTCACAGCCAATCACTGGTACAATAACACTGTTGCTATCAGGTATCTATTCAGTTCCTGTGCTCAGGGTTAGATGGTACAGTATGAGTATAGCTAGACTATTGGACATGAAGTGATTAGGAATCAGGAAGAGGTGTATTTGAAATATCTGCATATCCTAAATGAAGTTTGTCAGAGGGCTGTGGCATGTAGGAAGCTTACAGTTTAAGGTTGATTTCAAGCATCTGAATTTCAGTAGTATTGTGTAGAAAATAAATGAGCAAAAAAATAATTCTATTCTTTATTACATTTTAACATTTCCCTGTCCAATATGTAACACCTATTTTTACTGTAAGGATGCATTTTATACATCAAATACATTAACAATATACATACATACTACATTGTATTTATACAGTACATAATATAAAATATGTATTCAATCGTATTTAAGCCATATTATAAAAACAAGATATACAAGGTTGTGCATTAGTGTTAACATTATATACAAATATAACTCATGTCATGAATTATGGCTTATTTAATACATCTGTTTATTGTTTCTGAAATAATAAAACATGCATATTAACCTGTCCATGAATCTGCTTTGAAAGTCTGACTGGAATTACTGTTTTTAACCACAAGACCAACAATGTATTTGCTTCATACACCTGTACTGTACTTGTGTTTAACATGGATATAAACTATTTCAGTTTAAAATACATTACATTACATTAAATTATGAAATATTCTTTTTTTCACATCAGAAGCTGCTCTTATGCAGTACATCTGGCTTGTTTGATGACACATTTTTCTATATACAATGTGAAGCTACCCTCAGAAATGGGTGACCCTTAATAAATAAGCATTTCAGTTTTATATTAACAAAGCAAGGGTTTAAAAGAGGTTTACAATGAGGTTGAAAAAGTGCATCAGGTCCATTTAACTCACCTGATTCTCTTAATTTCTTGAGTCAATTACAAATGAAATAATCCTGTATGTATAAGCACGTATCTTACTAAAAATAATCAACTTTCTATCCATTTTGTATTGCAATCAAGTGTGTCTTTCATGAAAAATATTTAATGCGCTCTATTATTAATCATAGAAAACAATGTTCAATTTCAAGTTTTGTTTTCTTAGAAATGCAAGACAATAGTAGCAACTACATCTGGAATCTATTAAGTGTGAATTACTTTGTTTCTGCTGCACATTCTTTTGACTTTGTTCCGGATCTTTTGAAAGTTTAAACCATAAATGAGAGGATTGAAAATAGGGGGGACGATTAGAAATTCCACTGAAAAGATAGTGTGTAAAATCTGTGGCATATCATATGAACCGTATTTACTGTACATTAAATCAAAAAGCATGGCAATACTGTAGTTGATCAACGTCAACAAATGTGGCAAACAGGTCTGCAAACATTTACTCATTGCTATACTAGATGCCCGGCACGCTCTGAGTATTTTCATGTAGGAAAATAAAATAAAGAGGAAATGTGCAAAGAATATACATATTATAACATATCCATATACATTGTTAACAGTAGTCCCTACACAAGATAATTTCACAATTGACCAGTTATCACAATATAGTTTTTCAATGTGGGAGCCACATAAGGGCAACCTGAAAGTCAATAGAGTACCAATACATCCACAACAGAATGGAAAAATCCAAGAAAACAGTATTAATTTACCAGTCGTCAAAGGCAACATGATAGCATGGTACTCCAGGGGCCTGCATATTGCCACATACCTGTCATATGCCATCACTGTTAAATTTGTTAATTCACACGTAGAAAAAGTGTAGATGATAAATCTTTGAAGCAGGCACCCAGAATATGAGATGACATGCGTATCAGACAGAAAATCAAACAGTAGTTTAGGATAGAAACCAGCAGTTCCATACAGTGCATTAGCACTCAGATTACAGAGGAAGAAATACATGGGCTCATGAAGTGTCTTTTCAAGAGCTATTATTACAATTAGAGTTAAATTAACACAAATGATAAATAGATAAGTTAGGAGAGTGAAAGAAAAATAGATATATTTATTTGTGCTTGATTCATTTAATCCAGAAAGGGTAAACATTGTAATGTAGGATGAGTTTTCTTTCTCCATAGCTGCTTGTTGAAAATACCTGTGAATAAATACATTATAAAAACATGTTAGCAGGAAGAGTAAAATAGGTTAGATACTTTAAATAGTATATTCCTATTTAAAAAGGGGCATACATGTGTACTACAAATAGTAAAAGCAGTTAATATTTCAATTCATGCCCTTTCTAATATTGAAATGTACATGATGAAGTATAGTAGTTAAAACTGAATAAATGCATTGATGCATACCAACATCATTTTAAACGAGATGTCATCTTTACATGGTTAGACATTCAATCCTAAACCAAATGCATGTAAAAAGACAGAGACTGTAATATGCAAGTGATTACTCTTTAACAGCTGTGTCTCAACATCAGTCCAGTTTTGCTGAAGTGTTAGTCCACTATTTACAACATGTGTCCTATAGTTTACCAAGCTGTGTAATGAACTTCATCAGAAACCAGACCCTGTGGGCTGTCAAGCTTGTTTACATTCCCTAGAGGTAGATTTAAGTGCAGGCACACACATCTTGTCAAATCCTAACCCTTCATGTCATTGTGTAACTACACAGGCAGTCTCATGCTGCTCTCTGAAGCAGCACTGGGAGCTGTCATCAACTGTACAAGCTCTCCCATAATCTAAGCACTGACTCATATAATCTGGGTAAAACTACACACAACTTCTGGGGAATCAAACCAAAAAAGTAGTTAACGCTTAAAGCACGTTATCGGTATTATACAGATTATAACAACTGGAAATCCCTTCTCTATTGACCAGAGAGCAGCAATGTTTTAGGGGTGCAGCAAAGGTGCACGTTTTCAGAGTGTTAAAGAAGCTTAGAACAGTTCTATGATTAGCTAACAAAAAAATAAAATAAAACATGCACAGCTGATGTACTATTACTGCACTACGACTCTGTCATTGTAGATATAGATTGTTGTCATCCTAACTTGTTGCCTCTTATTTCATATTGTACTTTAGTAATTTAATTTGCACTTATTGTAAACTATAGTGTATTTAAATATTGACCTTGCATTATAACCCTGTACTGTCCTGTAACACCTGTAAATTGCGTTGGATAAAGGCACCTGCAAAATAAATAAACAAATAATAATACATAGGATCAGAGTACAGGACCCAATAACATGTTTACAATAGCACAATAACAAGAGATTAAAGGCACACATACATTAAAACATTCTTTTCAAATTACCTCTCAGAGAGATCCTCAGGAGAAGCTGCTGGTGGAAGCATGCAGTGCTGTGTGGACAGTACTTCTGAGTCTGAAGAAATGTGCTGAGCTTTATATGCTCCCTTTGGGGAACATCCAGGGGATGTAGGTGCTTAATGAATAATCCATTGAAAACAAGATCTATTAGCAAGTCAGTAGCTCTGTTTACATGACCTTTCAGACCCAGAAGGGAATGTTTGATGTTCACAATCCTGCCCTGCAGAGCACAAGGCAACAGCAGCAAGAAAGATTACAGGCACCTGAGCACAAGCCTTGCATCACAGAGCTCCTGACCACTGATAAATCAGTCTAGTGTAATGTCTATGCCATGCATGTACAGGCACAATATAGGATAGACTCTTTTATAGTCATTATGTTGAATGTTTAAACACTTTGTATGAATAAGAAAGGATACATTTTTGATACCTTTTACCTTTAAGTTCGGTGATGTCATGATGAATAGAAGGCTGTGTGGTCCAGTGGTTAAAGAAAAGCACATGTAAACAGGAGGTCTCCGGTTCAAATCCCAGCTCAGGCCTTGACTTGTTGGTTACTCTGAGTAAGTCATTTAAAATTCTTGCGCTCTGTCTTTTGGGTGAGACGTTGTAAGTGACTCTGCAGGTGATGCATAGTTCACACACCCTAGTCTCTGTAAGCTGCCTTGGATAAAGGCATCTGCTAAATAAACAAATAATAATAATTAAATAAGTAAAGAAAATGTAAGTGTTAATATTCAATATGTTTTAATCTCATTCTTATTAACAATCAAGTTTCTGTAGTACACATTTGAGGGAACACAGAGCCACTTTGTTGCTTGGAACTTGGTTTCAGGAGACTAGGTTTCAAGCCACTGCGTGGTGCTCCAGTGGAGACTTGAGGAGACTAGTGGCCAAATCAGCCAATCAAAAGCCCACTTTTAAAATGGGAGAAAATAATTACTGAATAAAGAATAAAAGATTAAAAAGACTAAAAAGGGGGTTACTGAGTAATTTATGTTAAATTAATATCTTTAGCAAAAGGTGACACATTCAATAAGATTTGCTTGTGTGATTGTCAGGCAAATCAGCGCATTTTTGGCAGTGATACAATAAAATAAAATACTAATACTTCTGATTGGTTTATATTTGGGAAAACCCCCGCTACAGTTCATATATGGATAGTATTCATCACATGATTTGAATTAATGTATAATATGATTCAGAAGGATTCCCTAAAATAGTCAGGGAGCAGACTACTTGTTCGTAGAAAACAAATGAATGATTTCAAAAGTACAGTTTAATAACATAATACACATTCAAACAACTCACACACTAGGAAATGACGTTTCTACTACTTTATTTATCAGTAGTCTAACAAAATAAAAAGGTCAATTTCTTTTACATTTAAGAGCCAGCTGCCCTAGTGCTAAAATGTTTCTTGCTCTTGTGTTCTTAGCTTGTTTTTTTGGCCAGGATTTTATTAAACAAAATAGCATTTTTTAAATAGACCATTTTTTATGGGGGTCGGGAGGGTTAGAAACTTTGAACTTAATTGTAAATATAATTGTGTTTCTTATTTGTTCCACGGCTGCCAGCTTGTTTTTATCATCAGAGCATGTGAATTAAACAATGTGACGTCACTGGAATGGTGAAGAAGGGCGCTAGGACCAGAAACACGCTCGTTACGGTTTACATGCAAGTGTCGAATAAAATGTCACTGCGAGTAAAAAATAAAACCACCTCTAGTGAGCGAGCTTGTCACACGACTAAAACATAAAACCACCTGTAGCGAGCGAGCTTGTCATGCGAGTAAAAAATAAAACCACCTCTAGTGAACGAGCTTGTCACACGACTAAAACATAAAACCACCTGTAGCGAGTGAGCTTGTCATGCGAGTAAAAAATAAAACCACCTCTAGCGAGCGTGTCATGCGAGTAAAAACTTCTTAAAAGTCGTCTTAAACCCTTTTCCATAGTGTTTGTCGCATATATTTTCTTATTCGCATAAGTTTTACCGAGCTTAAAAGTTGGATGGAAAAAGGCCTATAGGCGCCTAACCAATGAATGAATATTGTTTGCATTTTTATAATCTTGTTTAAACACATTTTTTCAGATTTATTTAGCCTTATTTAAAAGGCTGCTCAGCGTTTGTACAAATATATATCCCTGTCAGCCTTCTGAATTATGATGTCATTATCCTTTCCTTGGGGAAAACACTTGTCTATGTTTGTTAACCCTTATGAAAATACATATAAAATACTTTTATAGAATTCTATACACCTATAGGCTATTGTATTGAACCTATAGGTCTTTATAGAGAATTCGGACATTTGTCCTATAGGCTATAGAAACCTATAGGTACCTATAGAGAATTGTGACATTTGGCCGATAGGTCTATAGAAACCTATAGGTGCCTATAGAGAATTGGGACATAGAAACCTGTAGGTTAGTTTCGTAAGGGAATATGAATCATGTACTTAAAAAGTGTGCAAAATGCACAGAATTGCTTCATAAATATATCAAATGTATATTTTTGTTCAGGTGTCTCTGTTGTTGACAGTCGCTGTCATAAAAGTACTGTACTGCTGCAGCAGCATGGACTGAGCTATCGTGAATCATGCTACTTTCACGTTGTGTACTGTATATATTTAAGCTATTTCAGTTTGCTGTTATTTACACAGGCTGAAAAACAAAAGGCTTAGCATCAGTGGAGGTCTGCCGCTTAAAGACATAACAATAACACATTTCAGATAGTTATAATGCTTGCAGACCAGCGTAGCAGGCAATCCACTGTTATTCATTTCTGTCTAAATGGGTCTGCTGAAGTACTTAAAAAGCAGCCCAATTCAGTAGCAGGGAAGAAGAGCAGGTGCCTCAGCATGAGGCAGAAGAATCTCAGGTAGGGATGGGGATTTAGGTAGTTGGTATTGTTAAATGGTTTTAGACACAAAATGACCGGATCTTACAATCTCTCTTTTAAATCAAACCAGAGATTCAATTAACCCAACTTGGTTATATTAAAAAGGGATTAATGTTCAGATTTCAAATACAAACGTGTGTACTTACTAATAATTTAAGATAACATTCGTTTAATAAACATTTAGGTATATTATGTACCTGAATGACTAAAAATGTAGAAATAAATGCTGATTGATAAAAAGGATGACTCAGTTATTTACCAATGTAGCTCATTATGATATACTGAAATCTCTTAGGTCTGGGGCAGGTACATTTTTCATACTTGGTGCATCCATTTTTCATTTATTGATTTATTTTGGTGCCTAAGGAGGCGGGAAGTGGGAGTGTTGTCGGTGCTGCAGAACACACAACTGTACTCTTGTTAACATATGAGCAGTGTATGGTTGATCTGCACTGCCTGTAGTGTCATGAATGAGCTGTTTCAACCAATTAGCATTGCTGTGTGAGGGCTGGCATTTAGTATTTCAACCAATTAGCACTAAGCATTGGCATGTGCGACCGGGTTCTTATTGTTTCAACCTATCAGCACCACATTGCACTGCTATAGGGCGCGTTTACTTTCCAAAAGTATCAAAGTAGCTGGTTTCGCTGTGATAATTGAGCTCAGTAATGGCCGATAGGAAAACGTGAAAAACTTGTTGCCATAATGTACTAAGCAACTGTCCCGTCACTGGTTTATTTTAGCCTGTTACAGATGCTGTTGTGTACGCTTGATCCTTCTGAAGATAATTTTGGACGACCCTTAAAACGTATTATTCTGTAGAAATTTGTCCTAGTTTCCAAAGTTTTTTTTTAATGTGAGAATCATTTTCTCTGATTGTTTATATTCTACCATTATTACAGCCATATTGAAATGTATCTATTGTTTTCTAACTTGTTTACAGTGACTTTAATAGGCAAATATCTGAGCCAGTGCTTACCCTGGTTGTCCAAGTCACAGCCAATCACTGGTACAATAACACTGTTGCTATCAGGTATCTATTCAGTTCCTGTGCTCAGCGTTGGATGGTACAGTATGATTATAGCAAGAACATTGGACATGAAGTGATTAGGTATCAGGAAGAGGTGTATTTGAAATATATGTGTGTGTGTGATATATATATATATATATATATAAATTTAAGCAGTTCAAGTCCAGTGAATAACCTGAAATGGTACAAAGGTAAGCGGTAAACTGCCAGAGGTTAAAAAAAAGTTTAGGTTACCAAAACTGAAAAATAATGTACATTTCAGAGTTATACAAAAGGCCTTTTTCAGGGAACAAGTAATGGGTTAACAACTTACAGCTGTTCTGCAGCAATGGAAGTAAATTAAGCCTTGAAAGTTGATGCTAACAATTCCTACAGGTGTCCCAACTTTTGTTGATTACTTACAAACCCTCTGTCTGTATAAAAGCAGTGTTGGAACAGACTGTGTTACTACACCCTCTTAAGCATTATTTGGACAGTATTGTACTGCAGGAAGTAGTATATTGCTATCATAATGGCGAGAAAAAGGCAATTAACAAAGGAAGACAGACAGACCATTATAACCCTTAAAAGTGTAGGTCTTTCCTTTAGAGAAATTGCAAAGAAAGCCAAGGTGTCAGTGAGTACAGTTTCCTACACCATCAAAAGGCACTTGGAAACTGGAGGAAACTGACAGGAAGAGGTCTGGCAGACCCAAAGCCACAACAGAATCAGAAGACAAGTTTCTGAGAGTCAACAGCTTGTGTGATAGGCGGCTCACAGGACAACAGCTTCAAGCACAGCTTAACACTGGTCGAAGTAAGCAAGTCTCAGTTTCAACTGTGAAGAGAAGACTTCGAGCTGCAGGTTTGACAGGTCGAGTGGCAGTAAGAAAGCCATTGCTAAGATGGCAAAATAAGAAAAAGAGGCTTGCCTGGGCCATGAAGCACCGCCAGTGGACTACTGAAGACTGGAAGAAGGTCTTATGGACCGATGAATCAAAATTTGAAATCTTTGGTTCATCACGCAGGGTTTTTGTATGCCGTCGAGTAGGCGTAAAGGATGGTTCCTCGGTGTGTGACACCAACTGTCAAACATGGAGGAGGAAGCGTGATGGTCTGGGGCTCTTTGCTGGATCCAGAGTCGGTGACTTGCACAGAGTGAGTGGCACCCTGAACCAAAACGGCTACCACAGCATTTTGCAGCGCCATGCAATACCCTATGGTATACGCCTAGTTGGTCAGGGTTCATCCTACAGCAAGATAATGACCCAAAACATACCTCCAGGCTATGTCAGAACTACCTTAGAAGAAAAGAACAAGACGGTAGGCTTCAAATCATGGAATGGCCAGCACAGTCTCCAGACTTAAACCCCATCAAGCTGGTTTGGGATGAACTGGACAGAAGGGTGAAAGCAAAGCAACCTACAAGTGCAACACATTTGTGGGAACTTCTGCAACAGTGTTGGGAAGAACTTTCTGAACAATATTTGACTTCCATTACAGAAAGAATGCCACGAGTGTGTTCGGCTATTATTATTATTATTTAGCAGACGCCTTTATTCAAGGCGACTTACAGAGACTAGGGTGTGTGAACTATGCATCAGCTGCAGAGTCACTTACAATTACGTCTCACCCGAAAGACAGAGCACAAGGAGGTCAAGTGACTTGCTCAGGGTCACACAATGAGTCAGTGGCTGAGGTGGGATTTGAACCGGGCACCTCCTGGTTACAAGCCCTTTTCTTTAACCACTGGACCACACAGCCTCCTATATATCTGCAAAAGGTGGCTACTTTGATGAGTCAAAAATTTAGATTAAATTTTGTTAAACAAAACGATTCCATAATTTCTTTATCTCCAATTGTTTATTTGTTCTATGCTTTAATTTCAGAGTACATTGAGACATTAAACTGCGTAAATTTCAATAAAAACTGGAAAAATGGAGGTGTTCTAAAACTTTTGACCGGTAGTGTATATATAACAATAAGTTAATTATTGTTATAACAATAAGTTTTGAAATTGATTGTGGTAGCCAACTGACAGTAGGAGAGGTGACTCAAGTAGACAGAAGTTCAGGGTGAAAATAATAAGCACTTATTTTTAAGCAATTATTTTCAGTTATCACCCTTAATGAAAATAGAAAAAAACAAAATAAAATCTGTCTGTTAAACTCACTTCTTCGCCCCTCTCTAGTACCTTGCCCGAGCTGACCTCGTGGCAAGGTAAATCTGCTGGTATTGCTTCCAGCAATGGTATAATCAGACCGGGTTTTTTTTTTTTTTTAATTTTTTATCCAGTGCCTGCTGCAGTGCCAAGGGTTAATCTGGCCTTGGATCACTTAGAGCAAACCAGGTAAGTGTCCCATGTTCTTTGTTTGGTACAATCCACAGGGCTGTTGTATGAACGTTTTTGTGGTCCCTGTACAGGTAAACAGGTACGTAATACAAGGTTGGTTTCTCCCTCTTAACCAGAACGATTGCAACCCTGTGTGGTCCTTGAGCACCCTCTGCTGGGGAACACTGGAATGCGCAGCCTACTGCATGGTAGGCTGCTGGCTGATTCGTAATAAAACAAACTTTCACAGTCCATATGGTTTGCTTGTTCTTTCCAACTCACACAGTCCATTTAAACGAACGTTAATTTAAAATGTACAAAACAAACGCGTCTGAGCCTCCAATTCACAAACCCCAGACGATTGCAGCCATTTCACAGTCACCTCGACCGTAAGATAAAAACGGCGTTTCTTTTAATTTCGTTGGTGCAACCAAACTTCATTATAGTAACACAGTCCCAGGAATTAGGCTGTTGATTAAACAAACAATAAAAAAGACCCGTCCATAAATAACTAGCGTTTATATCCTCAGTGCGTGCATACAATAAACGCTCTGAAATAAACCTGAAAATTTAGACCCGTTTGTCGTAAACAGAAACGCTGCACACAGCAGGTAAGTATGCACAACACGACCACAGTCCTAGTATTGTTGTGGCTTCCTTATTTTTGTTTTTTTGTTTTTTTTCTTTTAAAACAGGTGCCACCCAGAACGCTGCCTTTCTTTCCAACAATACAAAATATTGAATCCCGTCACTATGCGGCTCACGACAGGGTATTTGCATGACGCATATACCAGCTCACTTCAGCCCAAACTGCACACACGTTGCAGCTCCACCACCAGACCAAACAAAGCTTTGCTCGCTATATATTTGTATCCGTCCCGTGGGTTATGGACTTCGAAGTCTGTTCTGGTTATACTGAATACTGCAGCCCTATCAATCCCTGGTCTCCGTACATCTTTTGGAAACACCGCTGCTCTTTCTTTATTCTTTGCTCCACCGACAACACCACTCGGTAGCTCAAACTTGTTATTATGAAACAGCGTACTTACAGCTGTATTTTCCACCGTCTTGCTACACAGACTCTATGCACTCCTTCTAAAACCCACCCCCCTACACTGGTTCTGTCCGCTTTTTAAAACTGCATCAATTCCCGCGGACCGATCACCTGAATCTACCTCTCAGGATTATGGGGATTGAAGTTTTTTACTCCTCCCATTTTACAGTGTACGCTGTTGTCTTCTACCAACAAACGTCATTCTTGTTTTGAACTCAGGGGCCAGATATCAGAATCCCAACGTTCCTGATATTTTCCCCTAATGTTCCAAACTGACTGTTTGTTACTATATATATATATATATATATATATATATAGTGCCAATAGAAAGTCTACACCCCCTTGAACTTTTGTCACATTTTGTTGTGTCAGTGCCTCAGTGTTTCATGCATTTAAATGATTTTTTCCATTTATCTACACACCACACTCCACACTGTTAAAGGGAAAAAAAGTTTTTATTAAGAAAAAACTTAAAAATACAAAATATTAAAATACAAAATATTAAAAATACAAAACAGAAAGATCAGAATTGGATAAGTTACCACCCACCTGAGTTCATACTTGGTGGAAGCACCTTTGACAGCAATTACAGCTGTGAGTCTGTTGGAATAGGTCTCTACCAACTTTGCACACCTAGATTTGGCAATAATTGACCATTCTTATTTACAAAACTGTTCAAGCTCTGTCAAGTTCCTTGGGGAGCGCTTGATGGACAGCGATCTTCAAGTCATGCCACAAATTTTCGATTGGATTTAGGTCGGGCTCTGACTGGGCCAAGGACATTTACCTTTTTGTTCCTTAGCCACTCCAGTGTAGCTTTGGCTGTGTGCTTTGGGTCGTTGTCATGCTGAAAGGTGAACTTCCGTCCCAGTTTCAGCTTTCTTGCAGAGGGCAGCAGGTTTTCTCAAGGACTTCTCTGTACTTTGCTCCATTCATTTCCCCTTCTATCCTGATAAGTGCCCCAGTCCCTGCCGATGAGAAACATCCCCATAACATGATGCTGCCACCACCATGCTTCACAGTAGGGATGGTGTTCTTTGGGTGATATGCTGTGTTGGGTTTGCGCCAAACATAACGCTTTGCATTTAGGCCAAAAGTTCAATTTTAGTTTCTCCTGAGTGTTTTTCAGAATCTCAGAATCTCCTGAGTGTTTTTTTCCAAACTTAAAACAGGATTCAAGGTGGGCTTTCTTGAGTAATGGCTTCCTTCTTGCCACCCTACCATACAGGCCAGATTTGTGGAGTGCTTGGGATATTGTTGTCACATGCACACTTTGACCAGTCTTGGCCATAAAGCCTGTAGCTCTTGCAAAGTTGCCATTGGCCTCATGGTAGCCTCTCTGATCAGTCTCCTTCTTGCTCGGTCATCCAGTTTGTAAGGACGGCCTGATCTAGGCAAGGGTCTTGGTGGTGCCATACACCTTCCACTTCTTAATAATCATCTTAACCGTGCTCCAAGGGATATTCAAGGCCTTTGATATTTTTTATACCCATCCCCTGATCTGTGCCTTTCAACAACTTTGTCCTGGAGTTCTTTTGAAAGCGCCTTGGTGTTCATGGTTGAGTCTTTGCTTTGAAATGCACTACCTAGCAGAGAGAACCTACAGGAACTGCTGAATTTATCCTGAAATCATGTGAATCACTACAATTTAACACAGGCGGAGGCCACTTAAGTTGGTGTGTGATTTTGAAGGCGATTGGTTACACCTGAGCTAATTTAGGATTGCTATTACAAGGGGGGTGGACACTTAACCAACCAAGCTATTTCAGTTTTTATTTTGAATTAATTTTCTACAAATTTCTAGAATATTTTTTTCACTTGGAAGTTGTTGGGTAGGATGAAAAAAAAATATTTTTAATGCATTGTAATTCCAGGCTATAAGGCAAAAAAATGTGAACATTTTGAAAGGGGGTGTAGACTTTCTATAGGCACTATATATACATATATACTGTATATATATATATATATATATATATATATGTAACACAGCAGGGAGGGGGTTAAAATCCTTCCTGCGTAAAACATTTTTGTTAGTAGTTTAATTGTTTTGCTTTATTGTTTAATTAGATTTGTTAATTAACAATAAAACAACTAACCCTTGCACCTGGTAGTTATTGTAAATTAGAACCAGGTGCAGGGTATTTAAAGAGTGCAGTCAGTCTGCTCAAGGCTGCTGTGTGGTGTGTATAAGAGCCCGCTTGTTGGTACACAAGCATAGAAAAAGAAAAGAAAGCTAGTGTAAACCGGTGTGGTTTTGTTTTATTTCAGTGCTTTGCTTTATGTCACAGCTTAGCTGTCCTGTTTATAGGTAGGTTCCAGTGTTCTGTGTTTTTAGTTAAGTGCTCAAAAAAAAGATAGGTGTTTGTTTTGTTTAATTTGTTTTGTTTGTTTCGTGTATTAAAAATAGCACAACCACACTTAAAATCCAATTCCTGTGTCCTGGGTCTGTGTTTTAAAGGGGCAAAGAACCAAAAGTGGTGAGGTTCATTTACTACACACACATATATATATATACAGTACTGTGCAAAAGTTTTAGGCAGGTGTGAAAAAATGCTGTAAAGTAAGAATGCTTTCAAAAATAGACATGTTAATAGATTATATTTATCAATTAACTAAATGCAAAGTGAGTGAACAGAAGAAAAATCTAAATCAAATCCATATTTGGTGTGACCACCCTTTGCCTTCAAAACAGCATCAATTCTTCTAGGTACACTTGCACAAAGTCAGGGATTTTGTAGGCATATAGTCAGGTGTATGATTAAACAATTATACCAAACAGGTGCTAATGATAATCAATTCAATATGTAGGTTGAAACACAATCATTAACTGAAACAGAAACAGCTGTGTAGGAGGAATAAAACTGGGTGAGGAACAGCCAAACTCAGCTAACAAGGTGAGGTTGCTGAAGACAGTTTACTGTCAAAAGTCATACACCATGGCAAGACTGAGCACAGCAACAAGACACAAGGTAGTTATACTGCATCAGCAAGGTCTCTCCCAGGCAGAAATTTCAAGGCAGACAGGGGTTTCCAGATGTGCTGTCCAAGCTCTTTTGAAGAAGCAGAAAGAAACAGGCAACGTTGAGGACCGTGAGACGAGTGGTCGGCCAAGGAAACTTACTGCAGCAGATAAAAGACACATCATGCTTACTTCCCGCGCAATCGGAAGATGTCCAGCAGTGCCATCAGCTCAGAACTGGCAGAAAACAGTGGGACCCTGGTACACCTATCTACTATCCGAGAAGTCTGGTCAGAAGTGGCCTTCATGGAAGACTTGCGGCCAAAAGCCATACCTCCGACGTGGAAACAAGGCCAGTTTACTCAACTCTGCACGAAAACACAGGAACTGGGGTGCAGAAAAATGGCAGCAGGTGCTCTGGACTGATGAGTCAAAATTTGAAATATTTGGCTGTAGCAGAAGGCAGTGTGTTCGCCAAGGGCTGGAGAGCGTACGAATGAGTGTCTGCAGGCAACAGTGAAGCATGGTGGAGGTTCCTTGCAAGTTTGGGGCTGCATTTCTGCAAATGGAGTTGGGGATTTGGTCAGAATTAATGGTCTCCTCAATGCTGAGAAGTACAGGCAGATACTTATCCATCATGCAATACCATCAGGGAGGCATCTGATTGGCCCCAAATTTATTCTGCAGCATGACAACGACCCCAAACATACAGCGAAAGTCATTAAGAACTATCTTCAGCGTAAAGAAGAACAAGGAGTGCTGGAAGTGATGGTATGGCCCCCACAGAGCCCTGATCTCAACATCATCGAGTCTGTCTGGGATTACATGAAGAGAGAGAAGCAACTGAGGCTGCCTAAATCCACAGAAGAACTGTGGTTAGTTCTCCAAGATGTTTGGGCCAACCTACCTGCCGAGTTCCTTTAAAAACTGTGTGCAAGTGTACCTAGAAGAATTGATGCTTGATGCTGTTTTGAAGGCAAAGGGTGGTCACACCAAGTATGGATTTGATTTAGATTTTTCTTCTGTTCACTCACTTTGCATTTAGTTAATTGATAAATATAATCTATTAACATGTCTATTTTTGAAAGCATTCTTACTTTTACAGCATTTTTTCACACCTGCCTAAAACTTTTGCACAGTACTGTATATATATATATATATATATATATATATATATATATATATATATATATATATATATATATATATATATATATATATATATATATATATATATATATATATATATATATATATATATATATATATATATATATATATATATATATATATATATATATATATATATATATATATATATATATATATATATATATATATATATATATATATATATATATATATATACATATATATATATATATATATATATATATATATATATATATATATATATATATATATACATATATATATATATATATATATATATATATATATATATATATATATATATATATATATATATATATATATATATATATATATATACATATATATATATATATATATATATATATATATATATATATATATATATATATATACATATATATATATATATACATATATATATATATATATATATATATATATATATATATATATATATATATATATATATATATATATATATATATATATATATATATATATATATATATATATATATATATATATATATATATATATATATATATATATATATATATATATATATATATATATATATATATATATATATATATATATATTCTGTTGTGTCATTCTACCTGATTGGATAGCACTCCTTTAATGCTAATGTTATGTGCACTACTCAGTAGGTGCTGCTCAATGGAGCAGGTTTCACTGAACTGTGTCAGAGGGCTGTGGCGTCTAGGAAGCTTACAGTTTAAGGAAGCGATATTGATTCCAAGCATCTCAATTGCAGTAGTATTGTGTACAAAATAAATGTGCAAAAAAATAATTCTATTCTTTATTACATTTTAACATTTCCCTGTCCAATATGTAACACTTTTTTTTACTGTAAGGATGCATTTTATACATCAAATACATTAACAATATACATACATACTACATTGTATTTATACAGTACATAACATAAAATATGTATTCAATTGTATTTAAGCCACATTATAAAAACAAGATATACAAGGTTGTGCATTAGTGTTAACATTATATACAAATATAAATCATGTCATGAATTATGGCTTATTTAATACATCTCTTTATTGTTTCTGAAATTATAAAACATGCATATTAACCTGTCCATGAATCTGCTTTGAAAGGCTGACTGGAATTACTGTTTTTAACCACGAGACCAACAATGTATTTATCTATTTGCTTGTACACATGTACTGTACTTGTGTTTAACATGGATATAAACTATTTCAGTTCAAGATACATGACATTAAAATGAAACATTAAATATTACATTATGTTTTACATCAGAAGCTGGTCTTATGCCTGCAGTACATTTGATTCCTTTGATGATACATTTTTCTATATAAAATGTGAAGCTACCCTCAGAAATGGGTGACCCTTAATAAATAAGCATTTCAGCTTATATTAACAAAACCAAGAAGGGTTCAGGAAGAGGTTTACAATGAAGTTGAAAAAGTGCATCGGGTCCATTTAACTTACCTGATTCTGTTACTTTATTGAGTCAATTACAAATGAAATAATACTGTATATCTACTAAACTACTGAACTTTCTTTCCATTTTGTATTAAAATCTTTCATGAAAAATATTTAATATGCTATATTATTAATTATAGAATATGATATTGATTTCTTATAAATGTAAGCTGATAGTAGCAACTACATCTGGAATCTATTAAGTGTGAATTACTTTGTTTCTGCTGCACATTCTTGTGACTTTGTTCCGGATCTTTTGAAAGTTTAAACCATAAATGACAGGATTGAAAATAGGGGGGACGATCAGAAATTCCACTGACAGGAGATTGTGTAAAACCTGTGGCATATCATATGAACCATATCTAGAGTACATTAAATCAAAAAGCAAGGCAATGATGTAATTGATCACCGTCAACAAATGTGGCAAACAGGTCTGCAAACATTTACTCATTGCTATACTAGATGCCCGGCACGCTCTGAGTATTTTCATGTAGGAAAATAAAATAAAAAGGAAATGTGCAAAGAATATACATATTATAACATATCCATATATATTATTAACAGTAGTCCCTACACAAGATAATTTCACAACTGACCAGTTATCACAATATAGTTTTTCAATGTGGGAGCCACATAAGGGCAACCTGAAAGTCAATAGAATACCAACACATAAACAACAGAGTGGAAAAATCCAAGAAAACAGAATTAATTTACCAGTCGTCAAAGGCGACATGATAGCATGGTACTCCAGGGCCTGCATATTGCCACATACCTATCATATGCCATCACTGTTAAATTTGATAATTCACATGCAGAAAAACTGTAGATGATAAACATTTGTAGCAGGCACCCAGAATATGAGATGACATGCGTATCAGACAGAAAATCAAACAGTAGTTTAGGATAGAAACCAGCAGTTCCATACAGTGCATTAGCACTCAGATTACAGAGGAAGAAATACATGGGCTCATGAAGTGTCTTTTCAAGAGCTATTATTACAATTAGAGTTAAATTAACACAAATGATAAAGAGATATCCTAGGAGAGTGAAAGAAAAATAGATATATTTATTTGTGCTTGATTCATTTAATCCAGAAAGGGTAAACATTGTAACGTAGGAGGAGTTATTTCTCTGCATAGCTTCTTGAAAATACCTGTGAATAAATACATTAAAAACATATTAGTATTAAGATTAGAATGGGGAAAATATAGGTGGTATAACTGTACATTTGATTATCACATCATCTAAAGCATCTCACTTAATAATTTAAATATGATATTCCTATTTAAAAGGGGATACATTTGTCCTGCAAATAGTGAAATCAGTGTGTATAATGTCCTCTTTCAAATACATGCCATTTTTAAAATTTTTGTACATGATGAAGAATATTTTGGTACAATAGAATACATGTATGGATGCATACCAACATCGTTTAAAAGGAGATGTCATCTTTAAATGGTTAGACATTCAACCCTAAACCAAATGCATGTAAAAAGACAGAGACTGTAATATGCAAGTGATTACTCTTTAACAGCTGTGTCTCAACATCAGTCCAGTTTTGCTGAAGTGTTTGTCCACTATTTACAACATGTGTCCTATAGTTTACCAAGCTGTGTAATGAACTTCATCAGAAACCAGACCCTGTGGGCTGTCAAGCTTGTTTACATTCCCTAAAGGTAGATTTAAGTGCAGGCACACACATCTTGTCAAATCCTAACCCTTCATGTCATTGTGTAACTACACAGGCAGTCTGCTGCTGCTCTCTGAAGCAGCACTGGGAGCTGTCATCAACTGTACAAGCTCTCCCATAATCTATGCACTCACTCATATAATCTGGGTAAAACTACACACAACTTCAGGGGAAGCAAAACTAATAAGTAGTTATCGGTATTATACAGATTATAACAACTGGAAATCCCTTTGCATTGGCCAGAGAGCAGCAATGTTTTAGGGGTGCAGCAAAGGTGCACTTTTTCAGAGTGTTAAAGAAGCTTAGAACAGTTGTATGATTAGCTAGCGTTCTTTAAATGACTCACACATTTAAGTTTTGTGAATATTCTTGATTTTAATCAATACTAATACCAGAATTACAACTATATATATATATATATATAAAATAAAACATGCACAGCTGATGCACTATTATTGCACTGTCATTGTAGATATAGATTGTTGTCATCCTAATTTGTTGCCTCTTATTTCATATTGTAATTTAGAAATTTCATTTACACTTACTGTAAACTATAGTGTATTTAAATATTGACCTTGCATTGTAACCCTGTACTGTCCTGTAACACCTGTAAATTGCGTTGGATAAAGGCACCTGCAAAATAAATAAACAAATAATAATACATAGGATCAGAGTACGGGAACCAATAACAGGTTTACAATAGCACAATAACAAGAGATTAAAGGCACACATACATTAAAACATTCTTTTTCAAATTACCTCTCATAGAGATCCTCAGGAGAAGCTGCTGGTAGAAGCATGCAGTGCTGTGTGGACAGTACTTCTGAGGCTGAAGAAATGTGCTGAGCTTTATATGCTTCCTTTGGGGGTACTGCCTCTGAAACATCCAGGGGATGTAGGAGCTTAATGAATAATCCTTTGAAAACAAGAGCTATTAGCAAGTCAGTAGCTCTGTTTACATGACCTTTCACACCCAGAAGGGAATGTTTGCTGTTCACAATCCTGCCCTGCAGAGCACAAGGCAACAGCAGCAAGAAAGATTACAGGCACCTGAGCACAAGCCTTGCATCACAGAGCTCCTGACCACTGATAAATCAGTCTAGTGTAATGTCTATGCCATGCATGTACAGGCACAATATAGGATAGACTATTTTTGAGTCATTATGTTGAATGTTTAAACACTTTGTATGAATAATAAAGGATACATTTTTTGATACCTTTTTACCTTTAAGTTTAGTGATGTCATGATGAATAGAAGGCTGTGTGGTCCAGTGGTTAAAGAGAAGCACATATAAGCAAGAGGTCTCTGGTTCAAATCCCAGCTCAGCCATTGACTTGTTGTGTGTCTCTGAGTAAGTCTCTTAAAATGTCGCTGCGAGTAAAAAAATAAAACCACCTGTAGCGAGCGAGCTTGTCATGCGAGTAAAAAATAAAACCACCTCTAGCGAGCGTGTCATGCGAGTAAAAACTTCTTAAAAGTCGACTTAAACCCTTTTCCATAGTGTTTGTCGCATATATTTTCTTATTCGCATAAGTTTTACCAAGCTTAATAGTTGGATGGAAAAAGGCCTATAGGCGCCTAACCAATGGGGCAGAAGGGGCACATGCACACCCACTTTGAATGAATATTGTTTGCATTTTTATAATCTTGTTTAAACGCATTTTTTCAGATTTATTTAGCCTTATTTAAAAGGCTGCTCAGCGTTTGTACAAATACATATCCCTGTCAGCCTTCTGAATTATGTTGTCATTATCTTTTCCTTGGGGAAAACACTTGTCTATGTTTGTTAACCCTTATGAAAATACATATAAAATACTTCTATAGAATTCTATACACCTATAGGCTATTGTATTGAACCTATAGGTCTTTATAGAGAATTCGGACATTTGTCCTATAGGTACCTATAGAGAATTGTGACATTTGGCCGATAGGTGTATAGAAACCTATAGGTGCCTATTGAGAATTGGGACATAGAAACCTATAGGTTAGTTTTGTAAGGGAATATTAATCATGTAGTTAAAGCGTGCAAAATGCACAGAATTGCTTCATAAATATATCAAATGTATATTTTTGTTCAGGTGTCTGTTGTTAACAGTCGCTGTCATAAAAGTAGTGTACTGCTGCAGCAGCATGGACTGAGCTGTCGTGAATCATGCTACTTTCACGTTGTGTACTGTATATATTTAAGCTATTTCAGTTTGCTGTTATTTACACAGGCTGAAAAACAAAATGCTTAGCATCAGTGGAGGTCTGCCACTTAAAGACATGACAATAACACATTTCAGATAGTTATAATGCTTGCAGACCAGCGTAGCAGGCAATCCAATGTTATTCATTTCTGTCTAAATGGGTCTGCTGAAGTACTTAAAAAGCAGCCCAATTCAGTAGCAGGGAAGAAGAGCAGGTACCTCAGCATGAGGCAGAAGAATCTCAGGTAGGGATGGGGATTTAGGTAGTTAAGTAAAAGTAGGTATTGTCAAATGGTTTTGGACACAAAATGATCGGATCTTACAATCTCTCTTTTAAATCAGACCAGGGATTCAATTAACCCAACTTGGTTATATTGAAAAGGTATTCATGTTCAGATTTCAGATACAAACGTGTGTACTTACTAATAATTTAAGATAACATTCGTTTAATAAACATTTAGGTATATTATGTGCCTGAATGACTAAAAAATGTAGAAATAAATGCTGATTGGTTATAATATATATATATATATACATACTTGGTGCATCCATTTTTTCATTTATTTATTTATTTTGGTGCCTAAGGAGGCGGAAGTGGGAGTGTTGTCGGTGCGGCAGAACACACAACTGTACTCTTGTTAATCTTGTTATGAGCAGTGTATGGTTGATCTGCAATGCCTGCAATGTCATGAATGAGCTGTTTCAACCAATTAGCATTGCTGTGTGAGGGCTGGCATTTAGTATTTCAACCAATCAGCACTAAGCATTGCCATGTACGGACAGGTTCTTATTGTTTCAACCTATCAGCACCACATTGCACTGGTATAGGGCGCGTTTACTTTCCAAAAGTATCGAAGTAGCTGGTTTCGCTGTGATAATTGAGCTCAGTAATATCTGATAGGAAAACGTGAAAAACTTGTTGCCATAATGTACTAAGCAACTGTCCCGTCGCTGGTTTATTTTAGCCTGTTACAGATGCTGTTGTTTTTTTAAATGTGAGAATCATTTCCCGATTGTTTATATTCTACCATTATTACAGCCATATTGAATTGTATCTCTATTGTTTTCCTATTGTTTTCTAACTTGTTTACAGTGACTTTAATAGGCAAATACCTGAGCCAATGCTTACCCTTGTTGTCCAAGCCACAGCCAATCACTGGTACAATAACACTGTTGCTTTCAGGTATCTATTCAGTTCCTGTGCTCTGGGTTAGATGGTACAGTATGATTATAGCTAGACCATTAGACATGAAGTGATTAAGTATCAGGAAGAGGTGTATTTAAAATATCTGCATATCCTAAACACTAATATATATATGTGAACAATAAGTTATGAATTTGATTGTGGTAGCCAACTGACAGTAGGAGAGATGACTCAAGTAGACAGAAGTTCAGGGTGAAAATAATAGGCACATATTTTTAAGCAATTATTTTCAGTTATCACCCTTAATGAAAATAGAAGAAAACAAAATAAAATCTGTCCGTTAAACTCACTTCTTCGTCCCTCTCTAGTACCTTGCCCGAGCTGACCTCGTGGCAAGTAAATCTACTGGTATTGCTTCCAGCAATGGTATAATCAGACCGGGTTTTTTTTTTAAAATTTTGTTATCCAGTGCCTGCTGGCCAAGGGTTAATCTGGCCTTGGATCACTTAGAGCAAACCAGGTAAGTGTCCCATGTTCTTTGTTTGGTACAATCCACAGGGCTGTTGTATGAACGTTTTTGTGGTCCTTGTCCAGGTAAACAGGTACGTAATACAAGGTTGGTTTCTCCCCCTTAACCAGAACGATTGCAACCCTGTGTGGTCCTTGAGCACCCTCTGCTGGGGAACACTGGAATGCGCAGCCTACTGCATGGTAGGCTGCTGGCTGATTCATAATAAAACAAACGTTCACAGTCCATATGGTTTGCTTGTTCTTTCCCACTCACACAGTCCATTTAAACAAACGTTAATTTAAAATGTACAAAACAAACGCGTCTGAGCCTCTAATTCACAAACCCCAGACGATTACAGCCATTTCACAGTCACCGAGACCGTAAGATAAAACGGCGTTTCTTTTAATTTCGTTGGTACAACCAGCCTTCATTATAGTAACACAGTCCCAGGAATTAGGCTGTTGCTTAAACAAACAATAAAAAAGACCCGTCCATAAATAACTAGCGTTTATATCCTCAGTGCGTGCATACAATAAACGCTCTGAAATAAAGAGTCCCGTTTGTCACAAACAGAAACGCTGCACACAGCAGGTAAGTATGCACAACACGACCACAGTCCTAGTATTCTTGTGGCTTCCTTATTTTTGTTTTGTTTTTCTTTTAAAACAGGTGCCACCCAGAACGCTGCCTTTCTTTCCCAACAATACAAAATATTGAATCCCGTCAGTATGCGGCTCACGACAGGGTATTTACATGACGCATACCAGCTCACTTCAGCCCAAACCGCAGACCAAACAAAGCTTGGCTCGCTATATATTTGTATCCGTCCCTCCACAAAGGTCCCGTGGGTTACGGACTTCGAAGTCTGTTCTGGTTATACTGAATACTGCAGCCCTATCAATCCCTGGTCTCCATACAGCTTTTGGAAACACCGCTGCTCTTTCTTTATTCTTTGCTCCATCGACAACACCACTCGGTAGCTCAAACTTGTTATTATGAAACAGCGTACTTACAGCTGTATTCTCCACCGTCTTGATACACAACCTCTATGCACTCCTTCTAAAACCCACCCCCCTTCACGTGTTCTGTCCGCTTTTTAAACCGGCATCAATTCCCGCGGAGCGATCACCTGAATCTTCCTCTCAGGATTATGGGGATTGAAGTTTCTTACTCCTCCCATTTTACAGTGTACGCTGTTGTCTTCTACCAACAAACGTCATTCTTGTTTTGAACTCAGGGGCCAGGTATCAGAATCCCCACGTTCCTGATATCTTCCCCTAATGTTCCAAACTGACTGTTTGTTACTATATATATATATATATATATATATATATATATATATATATATATATATATATATATATATATATATATATTGTGCCAATAGAAAGTCTACACCCCTTGAACTTTTGTCACATTTTGTTGTGTCAGTGCCTCAGAGTTTCATGCATTTAAATGATTTTCTTCCATTTATCTACACACCACACTCCACACTGTTAAAGGGAAAAAAGTTTTTATTAAGAAAAAACTTAAAATAATATTAAAAATACAAAACTGAAAGATCAGAATTGGATAAGTTACCACCCACCTGAGTTCATACTTGGTGGAAGCACCTTTGACAGCAATTACAGCTGTGAGTCTGTTGGAATAGGTCTCTACCAACTTTGCACACCTAGATTTGGCAATAATTGACCATTCTTATTTACAAAACTGTTCAAGCTCTGTCAAGTTCCTTGGGGAGCATTGATGGACAGCGATCTTCAAGTCATGCCACAAATTTTCGATTGGATTTAGGTCGGGCTCTGACTGGGCCAAGGACGTTTACCTTTTTGTTCCTTAGCCACTCCAGTGTAGCTTTGGCTGTGTGCTTTGGGTCGTTGTCATGCTGAAAGGTGAACTTCCATCCCAGTTTCAGCTTTCTTGCAGAGGGCAGCAGGTTTTCTCAAGGACTTCTCTGTACTTTGCTCCATTCATTTCCCCTTCTATCCTGACAAGTGCCCCAGTCCCTGCCGATGAGAAACATCCCCATAACATGATGCTGCCACCACCATGCTTCACAGTAGGGATGGTGTTCTTTGGGTGATGTGCTGTGTTGGGTTTGCGCCAAACATAACGCTTTGCATTTAGGCCAAAAAGTTCCATTTTAGTTTCTCCTGAGTGTTTTTCAGAATCTCAGAATCTCCTGAGTGTTTTTTTGCAAACTTAAAACGGGATTCAAGGTGGGCTTTCTGTGAGAAATGGCTTCCTTCTTGCCACCCTACCATACAGGCCAGATTTGTGGAGTGCTTGGGATATTGTTGTCACATGCACACTTTGACCAGTCTTGGCCATAAAGCCTGTAGCTCTTGCAAAGTTGCCATTGGCCTCACGGTAGCCTCTCTGATCAGTCTCCTTCTTGCTCGGTCATCCAGTTTGTAAGGACGGCCTGATCTAGGCAGGGTCTTGGTGGTGCCATACACCTTCCACTTCTTAATAATCATCTTAACCGTGTTCCAAGGGATATTCAAGGCCTTTGATATTTTTTATACCCATCCCCTGATCTGTGTCTTTCAACAACTTTGTCCTGGAGTTCTTTTGAAAGCGCCTTGGTGTTCATGGTTGAGTCTTTGCTTTGAAATGCACTACCCAGCAGAGGGAACCTACAGGAACTGCTGAATTTATCCTGAAATCATGTGAATCACTACAATTTAACACAGGTGGAGGCCACTTAACTTGGTGTGTGATTTTGAAGGCGATTGGTTACACCTGAGCTAATTTAGGATTGCTATTACAAGGTGGACACTTATCCAACCAAGCTATTTCAGTTTTTATTTTGAATTAATTTTCTACAAATTTCTAGAATATTTTTTTTCACTTGGAAGTTGTGGGGTAGGATGAAAATATATATATATTTTTAATGCATTTTAATTCCAGGCTATAAGGCAAAAAAATGTGAACATTTTGAAAGGGGTGTAGACTTTCTATAGGCACTATATATATACATATATATATATATATATATATATATATATATATATGTAACACAGCAGGGAGGGGGTTAAAATCCTTCCTGTAAAACATTTTGTTAGAAATTTAATTGTTTTGCTTTAATTGTTTTATTAGTTTAATTTAATTGTTTTATTACAACTAACCCCTGCACCTGGTTAGTTATTGTAAATTAGAACCAGGTGCAGGGTATTTAAAGAGAGCAGTCAGTCTGCTCAAGGCTGCTGTGTGGTGTGTATAAAGAGCCTGCTTGTTGGTACAGAAGCGTAGAAAAGAAAAGAAAGCTAGTGTAAACCGTGTGGTTTTGTTTTATTTCAGTGCTTTGCTTTATGTCACAGGTAAACAGCTTAGCTGTCCTGTTTATAGGTAGGTTCCAGTGTTCTGTGCTTTTAGTTAAGTGCTCAAAAAGAGCTAGGTGTTTGTTTTGTTTAATTTGTTTTGTTTGTTTCGAGTATTAATAAATAGTGCAACCGCACTTAAAATCCAATTCCTGTGTCCTGGGTCTGTGTTTTAAAGGGGCAAAGAACCAAAAGTGGTGAGGTTCGTTTACTATATATACTATATATATATATATATATATATATATATATATATATTGTAAAAGATTCGACCTCTTTTCGGTTCGTTGCCCTTTAAAAACACGGACCCAACACACAAATGGATTTTTTAAAGCTTAATTGGCTTATTTTAATTAAACACAGACAAAACAAAATAAACAAAACAAACACCTAGCTCTTCTTTGAGCAATAACTAAAACAAAACAGGAACCCTAAATTAAATAACAGGACAGCTAAGCGGTTTACCTGTAACAAAACCAAACAAACAAACAAACAAATCACGCACACAAAAAAAGGACTCGCTTACCTTTTTTTTTTTTTTTTAAATACGGCTGTACCCACACACCAGCACAGTCGGGCTTCTACCCTCTTCAGCAGCTGCCCCGAGCAGACTGACTGCTCTCCTTTTAAATCGGGCACCTGGCTCCAATTTTCAATAGTAGCCAGGTGCCGGTAATGATCAACAATAAAACAATAAAACAATTAAACAAAACAATTAACACAAATTAAACAATTAACAAAACAAAACAAAATGTGCCTTACGCGACATGTTTTCCTCTAGGGAGGAATTAACCCCCTCCCTGCTGTCTCACACATCCCCCATGTCTTTTTCAAGACATCGGCCATACAACGGCCACCTCCTCCACTCCTTAAAGACCACCCACCCTCAAGTCCACAATGTCCATTTTCGCCCTCTTCCACGGGCGGCTTGAGGGTGGGTTGGTCCCTCCGGGCGCTTCCAGGGAGGGACCCAGGACGGCGAGGAGGGACCCAGACGGCTTGTCCAGGGCTTACCACAGCAGACCGGTGACCGGGAGCCAGGACTGACAGGCAGAGGCGCATGCCTGTGGACTCCGCGCAGCGACCTCTGGAATCCCAGGTGGAGCGTAGCACTAGGCAAGGGGAGCGGAGCAATCAGCAGGGGAACGCTAGTGACCTCTGCCCCTGCGTAGCTGCATCGCCTGCCTCTTGGCGCAGTGACGCCTGGGATTCCAGGGGAGTGGGAGTAAGGGACCAGGCAAGCGACTGTGCCTGGCTGTACTGCGACCTGGGGAGCAAGGTCCAGCGCAGGGAGGTCTGGGCATTCCCGCCAGGTGTCCACGATGACGGACAGGGAACCTCCCTCAGCAACGCCGGACTCACTTGCACGGGTTGGTTGTTCTGGCAGCTCCACCCCTCTGGCTCTCGGGATGGCAGCTCCATCCCCTCTGGCTCTCGGGATGGCAGCTCCATCCCCTCTGGCTCTCGGACGGCAGCTCCACCCCCTCTGGCTCTCGGGACGGCAGCTCCCACTTTTGTAGAAGCAGCTCCAGTTCTGCTGGCTCCTCCCGGTATTAACAACGGGCCACGCCCAGCTCCTGCCTCTGCCTCTCCATTTTCTTCGCCTGCTCTCCTGAGCAGCGGTGTTCTTATTGAACCGCTCTATTAAATCTTTAAAATCCATATTTGGGTCATTAGGAGCGCCCCACTCGCTGCCACCATATGTAAAAGATCCCTCTCTCTGCGGTTCGTTGCCCCTATAAAACACTGACCCAGCACGAAATGGATTTTTGAAAGCGGTTATGCTTATTTTTAATAAACACAGACAAAACAAAATAAACAAAACAAACACCTAGCTCTTCTTTGAGCAATAACTAAAACAAAACAGGAACCTAAATTAAATAACAGGACAGCTAAGCTGTTTACCTGTAACAAAACCAAACAAACAAACAAACAAAATCGACGCACACAAAAAAAGGACTCGCTTCTACCTTTTTTTTTTTTTCTTTAAATACGGCTGTACCCACACACCAGCACAGTCGGGCTTCTACCCTCTTCAGCAGCTGCCCGAGCAGACTGACTGCTCTCCTTTTAATCCGGGCACCTGGCTCCAATTTTCAATAGTAGCCAGGTGCCGGTAATGATCAATAATAAAACAATAAAACAATTAAACAAAACAATTAACACAAATTAAACAATTAACAAAACAAAAACAAAATGTGCCTTACGACATGTTTTCCTCTAGAGGAATTAACCCTCCCTGTTGTCTCACATATATATATATATATATATATAATTGTAACACAGCAGGGAGGGGTTAAAATCCTTCCTAAGTAAAAACATTTTGTTAGTAGTTTAATTGTTTTGCTTTATTGTTTAATTAGATTTGTTAATTAACAATAAAACAACTAACCCCTGCACCTGGTAGTTATTGTAAATTAGAACCAGGTGCAGGGTATTTAAAGAGTGCAGTCAGTCTGCTCAAGGCTGCTGTGTGGTGTGTATAAGAGGCTGCTTGCTGGTACACAAGCATAGAAAAAGAAAAGAAAGCTAGTGTAAACCGGTGTGGTTTTGTTTTATTTCAGTGCTTTGCTTTGTCACAGCTTACCTGTCCTGTTTATAGGTAGGTTCCAGTGTTCTGTGTTTTTAGTTAAGTGCTCAAAAAAAGAGCTAGGTGTTTGTTTTGTTTAATTTGTTTTTGTTTGTTTCGTGTATTAAAAAATAGCGCAACCGCACTTAAAATCCAATTCCTGTGTCCTGGGCCTGTGTTTTAAAGGGGCAAAGAACCAAAAGTGGTGAGGTTCATTTATATATATATAATATTCTGTTGTGTCATTCTACCTGATTGGATAGCACTCCTTTAATGCTAATGTTATGTGCACTACTCAGTAGGTGCTGCTCAATGGAGCAGGTTTCACTGAACTGTGTCAGAGGGCTGTGGCGTCTAGGAAGCTTACAGTTTAAGGAAGCGATATTGATTCCAAGCATCTCAATTGCAGTAGTATTGTGTACAAAATAAATGTGCAAAAAAATAATTCTATTCTTTATTACATTTTAACATTTCCCTGTCCAATATGTAACACCGTTTTTTACTGTAAGGATGCATTTTGTACATAAAATACATGAACAATATACATACATACTACATTGTATTTATACAGTACATAACATAAAATATGTATTCAATTGCATTTAAGCCATATTATAAAACAAGATATACAAGGTTGTGCATTATATACAAATATAAATCATGTCATGACTTATGGCTTATTTAATACATCTCTTTATTGTTTCTGAAATTATAAAACATACATAATAACCTGTACATGAATCTGCTTTGAGAGGCTGACTGGAATTACTGTTTTTAACCACGAGACCAACAATGTATTTATCTATTTTCTTCGTACACATGTAATGTACTTGTGTTTAACATGGATATAAACTATTTCAGTTTAAAATACATTACATGAAATCATTAAATATTACATTCTTTTTTACATCAGAAGCTGGTCTTATGCCTGCAGTACATTTGGTTCCTTTGATGATACATTTTTCTATATAAAATGTGAAGCTATCCTCAGAAATGGATGACCCTTAATAAATTAGCATTTCAGCTTATATTAACAAAACCAAGAAGGGTTCAGGAAGAGATTTACAATGAAGTTGAAAAAGTGCATCGGGTCCATTTAACTTACCTGATTCTGTTACTTTATTGAGTCAATTACAAAATAAATAAGCCGGTATGTGTAAGCACATATCTTACTAAACTACTCAACTTTCTATCCATTTTGTATTGCAATCTTTCATGAAAAATATTTTATATGCTCTATTATTAATCATAGAAAACAATATCCAATTAAAAGTTTTGATTTCTTATAAATGTAAGGTGATATTAGCAACCACATCTGGAATCTATTAAGTGTGAATTACTTTGTTTCTGCTGCACATTCTTGTGACTTTGTTCCGGATCTTTTGAAAGTTTAAACCATAAATGAGAGGATTGAAAATAGGGGGACGATCAGAAATTCCACTGACAGGAGATTGTGTAAAACCTGTGGCATATCATTTGAGCCGTATTTACTGTACATTACATCAAAAAGCAAGGCAATGTTGTAATTGATCACAGTCAACAAATGTGGCAAACAGGTCTGCAAACATTTACTCATTGCTATACTAGATGCCCGGCACGCTCTGAGTATTTTCATGTAGGAAAGTAAAATGAAAAGGAAATGTGCAAAGAATATACATGCTACAACATATCCATATACATTATTAACAGTAGTCTCTACACAAGATAATTTCACAATTGACCAGTTATCACAATATAGTTTTTCAATGTGGGAGCCACATAAGGGCAACCTGATAGTCAATAGAATAGCAACACATAAACAACAGAATGGAAAAATCCAAGAAAACAGTATTAATTTACCAGTCGTCAAAGGCGACATGATAGCATGGTACTCCAGGGGCCTGCATATTGCCACATACCTATCATATGCCATTGCTGTTAAATTTGATAATTCACACGTGGAAAAACTGTAGATGATAAATATTTGAACCAGGCACCCAGAATATGAGATGACATGCGTATCAGACAGAAAATCAAACAGTAGTTTAGGATAGAAACCAGCAGTACCATACAGTGCATTAGCACTCAGATTACAGAGGAAGAAATACATGGGCTCATGAAGTGTCTTTTCAAGAGCTATTATTACAATTAGAGTTAAATTAACAAAAATGATAAAGAGATAACCTAGGAGAGTGAAAGAAAAATAGCTATATTTATTTGTGCTTGATTCATTTAATCCAGAAAGGGTAAACATTGTAGTGTAGGATGAGTTATTTTTCTGCATAGCTGCTTCTTGAAAATACCTGTGAATAAATACATTAAAAATACATTATTATTCATTTTATTTCTTAGCAGCTGCCCCTACCAGGGTGACTTCCAGTTGTATACAAAAAATAGTATGAAGTCTAACATGGGGATCATACAGGTGGTATAGCTATGCATTTGATTATCACATCATCTAAAGCAATCAGTTAATAATACTTTAAATATAATATTCCTAATTAAAAAGGGGGATGCATTTGTCCTGCAAATAATGAAATCCGTGTATATATTGTCCTCTTTCCAATTCATGTCCTTTTTAAATTTTGAAGTGTACATGATGAAGTATAGTTGCTATAATGGAATACATGTGTTGATGCATACAAACATCATTTAAAAGGAGATGTCATCTTTAAATGGTTAGACATTCAACCCTAAACCAAATGCATGTAAAAAGACAGAGACTGTAATATGCAAGTGATTACTCTTTAACAGCTGTGTCTCAACATCAGTCCAGTTTTGCTGAAGTGTTAGTCCACTATTTACAACATGTGTCCTATAGTTTACCAAGCTGTGTAATGAACTTCATCAGAAACCAGACCCTGTGGGCTGTCAAGCTTGTTTACATTCCCTAAAGGTAGATTTAAGTACAGATTTAAGTTTGTGGTATTGTTGTTATAACATCAACCTTTAAACCTTGCTGACACACAAACCCAAGCCTGTTTCGTGGATGATAGCAACTGGAAATCCCTTCTGCATTGGCCAGAGAGCAGCAATGTTTTAGGGTGCAGCAAAGGTGCACTTTTTCAGACTGTTAAAGAAGCTTAGAACAGTTCTATGATTAGCTAGCGTTCTTTAAATGACTCAAGTTTAAGCTTTGTGACTATAAATGATTTTAATCAACACTAATACTAGTATTACAACTATATATTAATAATAAAAAAACATGCATCGCTGATGCACTATTATTGCAGTACGACTAAGTCATTGTAGATATAAATAGTTGTCATCCTAACTTGCATCTTATTTCATATTGTACTTCAGTAATTTAATTTGCACTTACTGTAAACTATACTGTATTTAAATATTGACCTTGCATTGTAACCCTGTGCTGCCCTGTAACACCTATAAGTCGTCTTGGATAAAGGCATCTCCCAAATAAATAAATCAATAAACAAATAATAAAGATACATAGGATCAGGCTACAGGACCCAATAACATTTTTATAATAGCACAATAACAAGAGATTGCACGCACACATAATTTAAAACATTATTTCTGAAATTACCTCTCAGAGAGATCCTCAGGAGAAGCTGCTGGTAGAAGCATGCAGTGCTGTGTGGACAGTACTTCTGAGTCTGAAGAAATGTGCTGAGCTTTATATGCTTTCTTTAGGGCGGGGGAGGGAGAGGGGTACTGCCTCTGAAACATCTAGGGGATGTAGGTGCTTAATGAATAATCCATTGAAAACAAGATCTATTAGCAAGTCAGTGGCTCTGTTTACATGACCTTTCAGACCCAGAAGGGAATGTTTGATGTTCAAAATCCTGCCCTGAAGAGCACAAGGCAACAGCATGCATGTACAGGCACAATATAGGATAGACTCTTTTTTAGTCATTATGTTGAATGTTTAAACACTTTGTATAATAAAGGATACATTTTTGATACCTTTTACCTTTAAGTTCGGTGATGTCATGATGAATAGAAGGCTGTGTGGTCCAGTGGTTAAAGAAACGCACATATAAGCAGGAGGTCTCTGGTTCAAATCCCAGCTCAGCCATTGACTTGTTGTGTGTCTCTGAGTAAGTCACTTAAAATTCTTGTGCTCTGTCTTTGGGTGAGACATTGTGAGTGACTCTGCAGGTGATGCATCGTTCACACACCCTAGTCTCTGTAAGCTGCCTTGGATAAAGGCATCTACTAAATAAACAGATAATAATAATAATTAAATAAGTAAAGAAAATGTAATATTCAATATGTTTTTAATTTCATTCTTATTAACAATGAATTTTCTGTAGTACACATTTGAGGGAACAGAGAGCCACTTTGTTTCTTGGGAACTTGGTTTCAGGAGACTAGGTTTCAAGCCACTGCGTGGTGCTCCAGTGGAGACTTGAGGAGACTAGTGGCCAAATCAGCCAATCAAAAGCCCACTTTTAAAATGTGAGAAAATAATTACTGAATAAAGAATAAAAAGATGAACAAATTCCGACATTATTTCTAAGTTTGTGTTATTATTGCATACATCCGAAATGATACAAAATAATGCTGACAGTTCTCTCATTTACAAATTGCAGTCGAGGGGTTACTAAGTAATTTATGTTAAATTAATATCTTTAGCAAAAGGTGACACATTCAATAAAATTTGCTTGTGTGATTGTCAGCCAAATCAGCGCATTTTTGGCAGTGATACAATAAAATAAAATACTAATACTTCTGATTGGTTTATATATTTTTTATATATATATATATATATATATATATATATATACAGTACTGTGCAAAAGTTTTAGGCAGGTGTGAAAAAATGCTGTAAAGTAAGAATGCTTTCAAAAATAGACATGTTAATAGATTATATTTATCAATTAACTAAATGCAAAGTGAGTGAACAGAAGAAAAATCTAAATCAAATCCATATTTGGTGTGACCACCCTTTGCCTTCAAAACAGCATCAAGCATCAATTCTTCTAGGTACACTTGCACACAGTTTTTGAAGGAACTCGGCAGGTAGGTTGGCCCAAACATCTTGGAGAACTAACCACAGTTCTTCTGTGGATTTAGGCAGCCTCAGTTGCTTCTCTCTCTTCATGTAATCCCAGACAGACTCGATGATGTTGAGATCAGGGCTCTGTGGGGCCATACCATCACTTCCAGGACTCCTTGTTCTTCTTTACACTGAAGATAGTTCTTAATGACTTTCGCTCTATGTTTGGGGTCGTTGTCATGCTGCAGAATAAATTTGGGGCCAATCAGATGCCTCCCTGATGGTATTGCATGATGGATAAGTATCTGCCTGTACTTCTCAGCATTGAGGAGACCATTAATTCTGACCAAATCCCCAACTCCATTTGCAGAAATGCAGCCCCAAACTTGCAAGGAACCTCCACCATGCTTCACTGTTGCCTGCAGACACTCATTCGTGTACGCTCTCCAGCCCTTCGGTGAACAAACTGCCTTCTGCTACAGCCAAATATTTCAAATTTTGACTCATCAGTCCAGAGCACCTGCTGCCATTTTTCTGCACCCCAGTTCCTGTGTTTTCGTGCATAGTTGAGTCGCTTGGCCTTGTTTCCAAGATGGAGGTACGGCTTTTGTCCGTAAGTCTTCCATGAAGGCCACTTCTGACCAGACTTCTCCGGACAGTAGATGGGTGTACCAGGGTCCCACTATTTTTGCCAGTTCTGAGCTGATGGCACTGCTGGACATCTTACGATTGTGAAGGGAAGTAAGCATGATGTGTCTTTCATCTGCTGCAGTAAGTTTCCTTGGCCGACCACTGCATCTACGGTCCTCAACGCGTTGCCCGTTTCTTTGTGCTTCTTCAAAAGAGCTTGGACAGCACATCTGGAAACCCCTGTCTGCCTTGAAATTTCTGCCTGGGAGAGACCTTGCTGATGCAGTATAACTACCTTGTGTCTTGTTGCTGTGCTCAGTCTTGCCATGGTGTATGACTTTTGACAGTAAACTGTCTTCAGCAACCTCACCTTGTTAGCTGAGTTTGGCTGTTCCTCACCCAGTGTTATTCCTCCTACACAGCTGTTTCTGTTTCAGTTAATGATTGTGTTTCAACCTACATATTGAATTGATGATCATTAGCACCTGTTTGGTATAATTGTTTAATCATACACCTGACTATATGCCTACAAAATCCCAGACTTTGTGCAAGTGTACCTAGAAGAATTGATGCTGTTTTGAAGGCAAAGGGTTGTCACACCAAATATGGATTTGATTTAGATTTTTCTTCTGTTCACTCACTTTGCATTTAGTTAATTGATAAATATAATCTATTAACATGTCTATTTTTGAAAGCATTCTTACTTTACAGCATTTTTTCACACCTGCCTAAAACTTTTGCACAGTACTGTATATATATATATATATATATATATATATATATATATATATATATTAAATGAAAGGGTAGAAACTTTGAACTTAAAACCAAAAAAATTCGAGTCCAGGCTATTCCTCCTTTGCCGACCGAGGACAGGAGCTCCCAGGGCCGGCTCAATTGGCGGCGTTGCCGGGGAGGGAGGGTTGGGTCGGCCAGGGTGTCCTCAGCTCACCGCACACCAGCGACCCCTGTAGTCTGGCCGGCGCCTGCGGGCTTGCCTGCAAGCTGCCCGAGAGCTGCGTTGTCCTCCGACGCTGTAGCTCTTGGATGACTGCATAGTGAGTCTGCAGTGTGAAAAAAGCGGTCGGCTGACGGAACACACTTCGAGGACAGCGTGTGTTCGTCTTAGCCCTCCCGAGTCAGCACAGGGGTGGTAGCGGTGAGCTGAGCTTAATGTAATAATTGGCCATTCCAAATTGGGAGAAAATAATAAAAATAATTGGCAACGTCTAAATTTTATTTAAAAAAAAAACCTAAACAAATCAAGTGCAGAGACATCATCATATTTGTTCAGTAATGGTAAAAATTATTGTGTTTCTTATTTGCTCCACGTCTGCCAGCTTGTTTTTCTCATCAGAGCATGCGTATTAAACAATGTGACGTCACTGGAATGGTGAAGGGCTAGGACCAGAAACACGCTTGTTATGGTTTATATGCAAGTGTCGAATAAAGTGTCAATGCGATTAAAAATAAAAGCACCTCTAGCGAGCTAGCTTGTCATGCGAGTAAAACTTCTTAAAAGTCGACTTAAACCATTTTCCATAACGTTTGTTGCATATATTTTCTTATTCACGTAAGTTTGACCGAGCTTAAAAGTTGGAAAAAGGCCTATAGGCCTAACCCATGGGGCAGCAGGGACACGTGCCCACCCACTTTGAATATAGGGGGCAATCTATATATTTTGCACCCTCCACTTTTTTTGTTCATTATATACACATTATACTATGTTTAACATTTCTTTTGTCTTTTAAAGGTTTAAAATAGTCTAAAAATTGAAAGGTATTTAGAGGATGGACCAAATTTATAAACTCGCAATCAATTCCACCACACTAACATATTGGTTTGACCCAAGATCTGTGCGCCGTCAGTTAACAATTACAAATTAAAAAAACATTGTTTATTATGGGAATGGCAATCAAGAGAGATGATGTTTTATTACTACCAAAAGCTCTTAGAAAAATGTAAGGAAGAGAAAGTATGAGACCGTTACTAAAAATGAAATAAGAAGTTATCAGGTTAATCTTGCCACAGAGCCATGAAAGAGTTCAGTTCAATTCCCACCAAAATCTTTTATTTTTATTATTTAAAAAAAAAAAACTTAGATTAAGTAGTAGTACCTCTAGCAAATGGAATTTCAAAATCACATAAGCCTGATTTTACTTTACTTGTCTACTTGCTAATAATTTAAACTCCCATTCATTTAATAATAAAGATTTACGGTACATTATGTCCATAAATTATTCTAAAAATGTTGAAATAAAAAATAAGCTTATTTTTTATAATTATTTATCCACTGGCTGTCCATTTTAGTATCATAAACAAGTTATTATGCATTGTGCAAAATATTTAATGACTATTGCTTGCATTTTTATATTCTGTCATTTAAATGCATTTTTTCAGATTTATTGCATATCAAGATTTATCCGACGCCTTTATCCAAGGCAACTTACAGAGACAAGGGTGTGTGAACTATGCATCAGCTGCAGTGTCACTTACAATTACATCTCACCCGAAAGATGGAGCACAAGGAGGTTAAGTGACTTGCTCAGGGTCACACAATGAGTCAGTGGCTGAGGTGGGATTTGAACCGGGGACCTCCTGGTTACAAGCCCATTTCTTTAACCACTGGACCACACAGCCTCCTATCACGTTTCTGAAGCACGTTTCAGATAGTTTTGTATTCAGTTCTTCAAGGCTTCAACTCAATCCCGATAGCTGAATATAATTAGAATGCTTCGCTGTGCAATGATGTAGATCTTGACATACCGGCATCAACTGTAAACAAAACCAGTTTGAACAAGCCTAAGTACACAGATCAACATTAGCGAATTTTAACACCACTAGATCAGTCCATTTTGTACAAAAAATATATATATGTATATATTTAAGCTATTTCAGTTTGCTGTTATTTACACAGGCTGAAAAACAAAAGGCTTAGCATCAGTGGAGGTCTGCCGCTTAAAGACATGACAATAACACATTTCAGATAGTTATAATGCTTGCAGACCAGCGTAACAGGCAAGCCAATGTTATTCATTTCTGTCTAAATGGGTCTGCTGAAGTACTTAAAAAGCAGCCCAATTCAGTAGCAGGGGAGAAGAGCAGGTGCCTCAGCATGAGGCAGAAGAATCTCAGGTAGGGATGGGGATTTAGGTAGTTGGTATTGTTAAATGGTTTTGGACACAAAATGACCGGATCTTACAATCTCTCTTTCAAATCAGACCAGGGATTCAATTAACCCAACTTGGTTATATTAAAAAGGGATTAATGTTCAGATTTCATATACAAACGTGCGTACTTACTAATAATTTAAAATAACATTTGTTTAATAAACATTTAGGTATATTATGTACCTGAATGACTAAAAAAATGTAGAAATATAGGCCAATTGATAAAAAGGATGACTCAGTTATTTATTAATGTAGCTCATTATGATATACTGAAATCTTAGGTCTGGGGCAGGTACATTTTACATACTTGGTGCATCAATTTTTAAATTAATTTATTTTGGTGCCTAAGGAGGCGGGAAGTGGGAGTGTTGTCGGTGCGGCAGAACACACAACTGTACTCTTGTTAACATATGAGCAGTGTATGGTTGATCTGCACTGCCTGTAGTGTCATGAATTAGCTGTTTCAACCAATTAGCATTGCTGTGTGAGGGTTGGCATTTAGTGTTTCAACCAATCAGCACTAAGCATTGCCATGTGCGGCCAGGTTCTTATTGTTTCAACCTATCAGCACTACATTGCACTGCTATAGGGAAGGTTTACTTTCCAAAAGTCTCGTAGCAGCTGGTTTCACTGATAATTGAGCTCAGTAACGTCTGATAGGAAAACGTGAAAAACTGTAGCATCCAGCACTACATTTAAAACAAATCCGTGCAAGGAATATTTTAACTGTTGACATACATATGCCAATATATCTATCAATAAACAAGCCATATTATAACATTTTGTACATGTTATTGTAGTGGATTTATTCTCCTTTATCCAAAGAGACTCAGGATTGAGGTTTATTGTCAGCTCTAGATATTTTAATAAATGTAAACAAGGGAAGAGTCTACAAGAGACTTAACGTACACAAGGGTTGCAGTAGATTTTATACAGTGTTTTACTGGGTAGGGTGTGTCTCTGGGTAGGATGTCACAGAAGTTTGTGATGAGGCCTTTTGTTCATTATATGTCATTCTAGCTGTGCTGTAGCCTACCAGAGCCAATTGTCCTGGGCAGTTCTTTCCTGGGGCCAGGGTGTAAATCCTTTGATCTAATGGGGTGTCGACTGTGGTGTAACTTCTCTCCTGTCTGAGGCAATCCTTCGTTATCACAGCACAATATAGAATCAGAACAGAGAGTGTCTCAGAGTTATCAAAGTTGTTGTCCTGGGGATGGGGGACACTGTTGTTCACAAGCCCGAAGGGCCAGCTGCAGCTGATGCAATCACTGCTTGCTACAGTCTCAAAGACACCTTTAGACATACATTTCTGCAAAATTTTCAATTACTCTCTTAATGTGTTTTCTTGCTGTATGGTTTTGCTTTATCCAATGTACTCCTCAGTGCCCTTAAACATGCAGCAACAGGCTACATACAATTACAATTCCCTTGTCAGTCCTATCCTTATTCTGTTTATTCCACCATTCACGCTGTTAGCTTGGGGACCTATTTCAGGTCCCAGCCACTTTAAACAATGTGTTCTTGTATTTTGCTATTTTTGTTTTCATGTATTCAGTTACTTCATTCATGACTGATTGTGTTTACAACCCTTAATAAAAATAATGAACAATTACAACAATTAAATTATTAAGCACAACTACAGTCACACCATCTACATGGAATTATAAACCTAGCAATACTATGGGTTAATTATTAATCAGTTATGGGAATTATGGTCACACCATCTATTGATTAACTAATTACACCCTTCACCAAAAATCTACATACGGTACAATAATCAAACAGTAGGCCTACACAGTTATTCCATTCATCACAGTTATTTTACCTTACATACAATAGTTACAGTTCTCATATAGCTACTCAGTTATTTTCTCACCTACAGTAGCTACAGTTTAGAGAGTGACAATTGGAAACCATGTATACCAATTAACCCTGAAGCCACACTACACCACTGAAGGTATTATGCCTTCAGAGTTTACCAGATCACTCAAAATACACAGGTTTGTTATATAGGGCAATTAAAACATTATACTGGGCAAAGACAAGGAGCGACAAACAAAAGATGAAAGTATAAACTATATGAAACATGGCTTCTGTTAAAAGATCACATGCATGATTAAAATTCAGAACTCACAATAGCAGACAAGTAACAAGAGTATATTACAATTAGCATCAATTAAGTAATCCACAATCAGGTTTCAAAACAGGTAGGCTACAATTACCAGCAATGGGACAATTAGAACTTGAATTCAGTGCAAATACAATTAGCATCAATGAAGTAGTTAAAGATTGAATTTCTTAGAGAATTATACAGTTAAACAGGCAGCTCATAGAATCAGGATAACTGTGGTAAAACAAGTAATTAGTACATTAAACAATTAAACATAATACTACAACCAAATAACTGGTACACTCCAAACCAAACGAATATCACACAAAATAATCCACCAAAACAAAAATAACCCACAATACAGCGAATCACTCTCCAATAACATTGCTACCAGTGTTACGCTCATTCAATAAGACTACAGATTAACATGGGGCAATATAGTAAGCACTGAATTACTCGAGTTCACTCTAACCCAGTATAACACAAATCAATCCCCTTTAAGTAAAGTAATTTAAGAAAGTGCACAATTTCCTTCCTAACGGCAGCGTGCAAGGCTCGGGAATACAGGCGCACACAACTCATTTCAAAATGCTTATACGCTTAACTCCTATAAGGACTGTCAAATACCACATGTTTTGTGCCTGAAATATGATTTCTCTATTTCATTAGTGTCTGGTTCTGTCTTTTTCTGTGTAATAAATTATTGCAAAACCAAACAGTTTGCTTAAATATGTGGACTTTACCTACAAAACCCTAAAATTCGCTTTTGGTGGGAGTGCTGCCACCTGCACCAGCTCTGGGGGAAGACCCCCATACCCCCTGCCTTCTACTTAGGATTTCTAGCCTCCTAAAGATTGTTGTTTAATAGCGGAAGATGGTGTTTTTCTTTGTTTTACTTTATTCCCCAGTTTGCAAACACAGGCACAATTCATTCAAATAAATACAATACAAATCAATGTATAACAAGCAGCGAGACCTCTTTAAACAGCCGATAGACTGAAGTACCCTACCATACAATAAAAAGGCTCTGTAAACTAAAAATAATAATAGTAGATTGGAAAATTCTGCCTGTTATGCAATACTCGGTTTCATTGTGAAATCAAACTAGAAAACACAATGTATTTTGTGCTTTTTTTCTGATGCCATAATGTATCCTCTTGTATAAAGCAACTTGTCCCGTCGCTGGTTTATTTTAGCCTGTTACAGATGCTGTTGTGTACGCTTGCTCCTTTTAATGATAATTTTGGACGACTCCTAAAAACATATTATTCTGTAGAAATTTGTCCTAGTTTCCAGTCTTTTCTAATATGAGAATCATTTCCTTGATTGTTTATATTGTACCATTATTACAGCCATATTGAAATGTATCTCTATTGTTTTCTAACTTGTTTACAGTGACTTTAATCGGCAAATATCTGAGCCAATGCTTAACCTGGTTATCCAAGTCACAGCCAATCACTGGTACAATAACACTGTTGCTATCAGGTATCTATTCAGTTCCTGTGCTCAGGGTTAGATGGTACAGTATGATTATAGCAAGAACATTGGACATGAAGTGATTAGGTATCAGGAAGAGGTGTATTTGAAATATCTGCATATCCTAAATACTATATATATTATATTCTGTTGTGTCATTCTGATTGGATAGCACTCCTTTTATGCTAATGTTATGTGCACTACTCAGTAGGTGCTGCTCAATGGAGCAGGTTTCACTGAACTGTGTCAGAGGGCTGTGGCGTCTAGGAAGCTTACAGTTTAAGGAAGCGATATTGATTTCAAGCATCTCAATTGCAATAGTATTGTGTACAAAATAAATGTGCAAAAAATAATTCTATTCTTTATTACATTTTAACATTTCCCTGTCCAATATGCAACACCTATTTTTACTGTAAGGATGCATTTTATACATCAAATACATTAACAATATACATACATACTACATTGTATTTATACAGTACATAACATAAATTATGTATTCAACCGTATTTAAGCCATATTATAAAAACAAGATATACAAGGTTGTGCATTAGTGTTAACATTATATACAAATATAAATCATGTCATGACTTATGGCTTATTTAATACATCTCTTTATTGTTTCTGAAATTATAAAACATGCATATTAACCTGTATATGAATCTGCTTTGAAAGTCTGACTGGAATTACTGTTTTTAACCACGAGACCAACAATGTATTTGCTTCGTACACATGTACTGTACTTGTGTTTAACAAGGATATAAACTATTTCAGTTTAAAATACATTACATGAAATCATTAAATATTACTTTTCTTTACATCAGAAGCTGGTGTTATGCCTGCAGTACATTTGATTCCTTTGATGATACATTTTTCTATATAAAAGAAAAGGGTGACTCTTAATAAATAAGCATTTCAGTTTATATTAACAATATTAACAAAACCAAGAAGGGTTCACAAAGAGGTTTACAATGAAGTTGAAAAAGTGCATCGGGTCCATTTAACTTACCTGATTCTGTTACTTTCTTGAGTCAATTACAAATTAAATAATCCTATATGTATAAGCACATATCTTACTAAACTACTCAACTTTCTATCCGTTTTTCATTGCAATCGTGTGTGTCTCATGAAATATTTAATAAGTTCTATTCATTATAGAAAACGATATACAATTAAAAGTTTTGATTTCTTATAAATGTAAGGCGATAGTAGCAACTACATCTGGAATCTATTAAGTGTGAATTACTTTGTTTCTGCTGCACATTCTTGTGACTTTGTTCCGGATCTTTTGAAGGTTTAAACCATAAATGACAGGATTGAAAATAGGTGGTGCGATCAGAAATTCCACCGACAGGAGATTGTGTAAAACCTGCGGCATATCATTTGCACCGTATCTAGAGTACATTAAATCAAAAAGCACGGCAATGATGTAATTGATCACCATCAACAAATGTGGCAAACAGGTATGCAAACATTTACTCATTGCTATACTAGATGCCCGGCACACTCTGAGTATTTTCATGTAGGAAAATAAAATAAAAAGGAAATGTGCAAAGAATATGCATATTAGAACATATCCATATACAGTGTTAACAGTAGTATCTACACAAGATAATTTCACAATTGACGTGCTATCACAATACAGTTTTTAATGTGGAAGCCACATAAGGGCAACCTGAAAGTCAACAGAGACCCAACACAAAAACAACAGAATGGAAAAATCCAAGAAAACAGTATTAATTTACCAGTCGTTAAAGGCTGACATGATAGCATGGTACTCCAGGGGCCTGCATATTGCCACATACCTATCATATGCCATCACTGTTAAATTTGTTAACTCATACGCAGAATAACTATAAATGACAAATATTTGAAGCAGGCACCCAGAATGCGAGATGACATGCATATCAGACAGAAAATCAAACAGTAGTTTAGGAAAGAAACCAGCAGTACCATACAGTGCATTAGCACTCAGATTACAGAGGAAGAAATACATGGGCTCATGAAGTGTCTTTTCAAGAGCTATTATTACAATTAGAGTTAAATTAACACAAATGATAAAGAGATAACCTAGGAGAGTGAAAGAAAAATAGATATATTTATTTGTGCTTGATTCATTTAATCCAGAAAGGGTAAACATTGTAACGTAGGATGAGTTATTTCTCTGCATAGCTTCTTCTTCAAAATACCTGTGAATAAATACATTAAAACACATATTAGTATGAAGATTAGAATGGGGATCATACAGGTGGTATAACTGTGCATTTGATTATCACATCATCTAAAGCATCTCAGTTAATAATTTAAATATGATATTCCTATTTTAAAAAGGGGATACATTTGTGCTGCAAATAGTAAAATCCGTGTGTATATTGTCCTCTTTCCAATTCATGCCTTTTTTAAAATTTTTGTACATGAAGTATAGTTGCTACAATGGAATACATGTATAGATGAATATCAACATCATTTAAAAGAAGATGTCATCTTTAAATGATTAGACATTCAACCCTAAACCAAATGCATGTAAAAAGACAGAGACTGTAATATGCAAGTGATTACTCTTTAACAGCTGTGTCTCATCAGTCCAGTTTTGCTGAAGTGTTCGCTGTTTACAACATATGTTCTATAGTTTACCAAGCTGTGTAATGAACTTCATCAGAAACCAGACCCTGTGGGCTGTCAAGATACATAGGATCAGGGTACAGGACCCAATAACATGTTTACAATAGCACAATAACATGAGATTAAAGAAAGAAATACATTAAAACAGTATAATTACCTCTCAGAGAGATCCTCAGGAGAAGCTGCTGGTGGAAGCATGCAGTGCTGTGTGGACAGTACTTCTGAGTCTGAAGAAATGTGCTGAGCTTTATATGCTTCCTTCAAGGAGGGGAGGGGAGGGAGGGAGGGGGTACTGCCTCTGAAACATCCAGGGGGATGTAGGAGCTTAATGAATAATCCTTTGAAAACAAGAGCTATTAACAAGTCAGTGGCTCTGTTTACATGACCTTTCAGACCCAGAAGGGAATGTTTGATGTTCACAATCCTGCCCTGCAGAGCACAAGGCAACAGCAGCAAGAAAGATTACAGGCACCTGAGCACAAGCCTTGCATCACAGAGCTCCTGACCACTGATAAATCAGTCTAGTGTAATGTCTATGCCATGCATGTACAGGCACAATATAGGATAGACTCTTTTGAGTCATTATGTTGAATGTTTAAACACTTTGTATGAATAAATGATACATTTTTGATATCTTTTTAGCTTTGAGTTCTGTGATGTCATGATGAATAGAAAGCTGTGTGGTCCAGTGGTTAAAGAAAAGGGCATGTAAACAGGAGGTCTCTGGTTCAAATCCCAGCTCAGGCCTTGACTTGTTGTGTGACTCTGAGTAAGTCACTTAAAATTTTTGCCTCTGTCTTTTGGGTGAGATGTTGTGAGTGACTCTGCAGCTGATGCATCGTTCACACACCCTAGTCTCTGTAAGCTGCCTTGGATAAAGGCGTCTGCTAAATAAAAAAAATAAAAAAATTAAATAAGTAAAGAAAATGTAAGTGTTAATATTCAATATGTTTTTAATCTCATTCTTATTAACAATCAAGTTTCTGTAGTACACATTTGAGGGAACACAGAGCCACCTTGTTGCTTGGAACTTGGTTTCAGGAGACTAGGTTTCAAGCCACTGCGTGGTGCTCCAGTGGAGACTTGAGGAGACTAGTGGCGCCAAATCAGCCAATCAAAAGCCAACTTTTAAAATGGGAGAAAATAATTACTGAATAAAGAATAAAAAGATGAACAAATTCGGACATTATTTCTCAGTTTGTGTTATTATTGCTGTGACAGGATGGTCAAGTGGTGACGTCAGGCGAGATGCAGGAACAGAAAAACAAAGGCAGTACTGCAGGGCAAAAGAGACGCGTGGTGCCGTTTATAAAAATACAAAAATAAAATAAAAGGTTTTACAAAAACATTGCTCACAGAGCCAAAACAAAAGTTTAAACAAAAACAAATCTCAAACACAAAACACAACAAAACCCAGGTCAGGCTGGGCAAGGGCCTTCACTGATCCTATACCGTTTTTATACCGTTACTTGCGTTTCTCTTTCTCCTCTCTCACTCCGTTCCTCCTCCAAACACCCACCCGAACTGAGAGCTGCAGGTTTATATGCAGGTGACCATCTCCCGATTTAGCAACAAATTAATCACTTAATTAATTCGGGAGATGGCCACCTTCTGCACGAGGTTTTGAATTATTCCTGGCAGAGGACGAGCACCCAACCTCGCCTCTGCCAGAACACATTTCTACATATATACAATAAGATCACAAATAAACAATAGCACACTGTCATAAATACAATAAATAAATCATAATACACAAATACAAAATAACACAGGGGCGGAGGGGGAGACCCCGTTCTAAAAATAAATAAACAATACATTTAAACAGCAGGGCTTTGCCCTGCCCACTTTTCATGTGCAGGGCTTTCTTACCGCCCTGCTACAATTGCGTACATCCGAAATGATACAAAATAAAGCTGACAGTTCTCTCATTTACACATTGCAGTCAAAGAGCCAGCTGCCCTAGAGCTAAAATGTTTCTTGCTCTTATGCTCTTAGCTTGTTTTTTTTGCCAGGATTTTATTAAATAAAATAGCATTTTTTAATAGACCGTTTTTTTTTTTGGGGGGGGGGTAATTTCTTTATTTTTAATTGAAATGAATGGGTAGAACCTTTGAACTTAAAACCTAAACAAATCAAGAGCAGAGATATCATCATAATCGTTCAGTAATTGTAAATATAATTGTGTTTCTTATTTGCTCCACGTCTGCCAGCTTGTTCTTATCATCAGAGCATGAGCATTAAACAATGTGACGTCACTGGAATGACGAAGAAGGCGTCGTTACCGTTTACATGCAAGTGTCGAATAAAATGTCGCTGCGAGTAAAAATAAAACCACCTCTAGCGAGCAAGCTTGTCATGCGAGCAAAAACTTCTTAAAGTTGACTTAAACCCTTTTCCATCATGTTTGTCGCATATATTTTCTTATTAGCATAAGTTTTACCGAGCTTAAAAGTTGGATGGAAAAAGGCCTATAGGCCTAACCCACAGGGCAGCAGGGGCACGTGCCCACCCACTTTAAATATAGGGGGGGCAATCTATATATTTTGCCCCTCCACTTTCTTTAATTCATTATACACACATTATACTATGTTTAACATTTTTTTCTCTTTAAAGGTTTAAAATAAAGTCTAAAAATTGAAAGGTGTTTAGAGGATGGACCAAATTTATAAACACTCACAATCAATTCCCCCTACACTAAAATATTGGTTTGACCCAAGATCTGTGCGCCGTCAGCTAACAATTACAAATTAAAAAAACGTTGTTTATTATGGGAATGGCGGGAATGGCAGTCAAGAGAGATGATGTTTTATTACTACCAAAAGCTCTTAGAAAAATGTAAGGAAGAGAGAGTATCAGACCATTATTAAAAATGAAATAAGAAGTTAACAGGTTCATCTTGCCACGGAGCCATGAGAGTTCAGTTCAATTCCACCAAAATCTTTTATTTTTATTATTATTTTTATTTAAAACTTAGATTAAGTAGTAGTACCTCTAGCAAATGGCTTTTCAAAATCACGTAAGCCTGATTTTACTTTACTTGTGTATTTGCTAATAATTTAAAATCCCATTCATTTAATAATAAACATTTACGGTACATTATGTCCATAAATTATTCAAAAAATGTTGAAATAAAAAAAAGAAGCTCATTGTTTACAATTATTTATCGACTGGCTGTCCATTTTAGTATCATAAACAAGTTATTATGCATTGTGCAAAATATTTAATGAATATTGTTTGCATTTTCATATTTTGTCATTTTAAATGTATTTTTTCAGATTTATTTAGCCTCGTATCAGCCTTCAGAATTATGATGTCATTATCCTTTCGTTGGGGAAAACACTTGTTTATGTTTGTTAACCCTTATGAAAATAACCTATAGGTTACCTATAGAATACTTCTATAGAATACCTATAGGCTATTGTATTGAATCTATAGGTTTCTATAGAGATTGGGACATTTGGCCGATAGGTCTAGTATAGAAACCTATAGGTTATTTTCGCAAGGGAATATTAATCACCTACTTGAAGTGTGCAAAATGCACAGAATTGCTTCATAAATATATAAAATGTACATTTTTCTTCAGGTGTTTCTGTTCTTGACAGTCGCTGTCATAAAAGTAGTGTACTGCTGCAGCAGCATGGACTGAGCTATCGTGAATCATGCTACTTTCACGTTGTGTACTGTATATATTTAAGCTATTTCAGTTTGCTGTTATTTACACAGGCTGAAAAACAAAAGGCTTAGCATCAGTGGAGCTTTGCGGCTTAAAGACATGACAATAACACATTTCAGATAGTTATAATGCTTGCAGACCAGCGTAGCAGGCAATCCAATGTTATTCATTTCTCTCTAAATGGGTCTGCTGAAGTACTTAAAAAGCAGCCCAATTCAGTAGCAGGGAAGAAGAGCAGGTGCCTCAGCATGAGGCAGAAGAATCTCAGGTAGGGATGGGGATTTAGGTAGTTAAGTAAAAGTAGGTATTGTCAAATGGTTTTGGACACAAAATGACCGGATCTTACAATCTCTCTTTAATCAGACCAGGGATTCATTCATATTAAAAAGGGATTCATGTTCAGATTTCATATACAAACGTGTGTACTTACTAATAATTTATTCTGATATTCGTTTAATAATAAACATTTAGGTATATTATGTACCTGAATGACTAAAAAATGTAGAAATAAATGCTGATTGATAAAAAGGATGACTCAGTTATTTACCAGTGTAGCTCATTATGATATATGGAAATCTCTTAGGTCTGGGGCAGGTACATTTTACATACTTGGCACATCACATTTTTTAAATTTATTTATTTATTTATTTTGGTGCCTAAGGAGGCAGGAAGTGGGGGTGTTGTCGGATCGGCAGAACACACAACTGTACTCTTGTTTATCTTGTTATGAGCAGTGTATGGTTGATCTGCACTGCCTGCAATGTCATGAATGAGCTGTTTCAACCAATTATCATTGCTGTGTGAGGGCTGGCATTTAGTGTTTCAACCAATTAGCACTAAGCATTGCCCTGGTATAGGGAGCGTTTACTTTTCAGCATTGTGCAGATAGGTCACTGGAACTGGTTTTGCCGTTTGGTGTTACTTGTGTTTGCACTTAGTAAATGCACAGTTAGTGAATATTCTATATTTTATGTTGAAACATCTGTCCAATTTTGTGGGTTTACTATTACAAAAACAGTAACTTGAAAAAGATTGAACGGTTAAAATATGTTTTACCAGAGCTTGTTGGCAAATTTATTTTTTGCCTCGCCACGCTTGCCTGTTATTCTTTACCTTTACCCCCCACTTTTAAACACAGTTAGGTGCCCCTGTTGTAACTAATACACCCCCATAAAATGCTGTTTTCAAATATTAAAAAAACATTTCTGTATATAAATGTAATTTGTAGACCAAAGTGATTTTCCGTTTCAACATTACTCTTTTCCATTTGATAAGACATTTTCATGTTTTCCATCTCATATACCTATTAGGCCTACTTGATATTTATGTACAGGACTCTTACTTTCAAGCTACGTTGTTTAAGTAAATGCCAATATTATTTATTGTTATTTGTATTTATTTTAATCAAGCAACAGTTAACAGTATTAAAAAAAATATTAAAAATGAAAAAAATGAAAGAAAAATTAATACAACTTACTGTAGAAATTGCATTAATGTTTACAGAAAATGCAACAGAAACTAACTTCGCAAGCAGATTTTTAAAAATGTTTTATTTATTTATTTATTAATGCACTTGTGTATTCTCGGACTCGGTAGTTAACGTCATGGGAAAGTACGTATACTCAGAATCTTGGAAGACAACAAATAAATGCAAGGACAGGTTGGTTCCATGAATATTTTTAGAAACTTAAAATTGTTCTTGTTTTTTTTCTTTTTGTATAAAATGCAAAAAAAAAATGGAATACATGAAAAAATAGAAAACAACACACAGCTTATGGCTTACCTTTACGCTATTCAAATTTACTACCAATTAATACTGCTTCTTATATTTAAGAATTGCTTCACATTTTTCTCTTTTGGCTCACTTGGTATTGTGGTATCTATACACAGTAACGTGACTGTTTGTTTGTTTTTGTGCCTGAAATATCATTTCTCTCTTTCACTGGTGTCTGGTTCTGTCTTTCACCACCTTTTCTGTGTAATAAATTATTGCAAAACCAAACAGTTTGCTTAAATATGTGGACTTTACCTACTTTGAAATGTACTGTGTGCTAAGACAAGTTTGTGGTTTTAAAATTGTAATTTAAATATTTTTTTGCAATTACTTTTCAAAGACACATATAAGTAACTTTTACTTGCTCTTTAAATCTCTTTAAATCTGGACGCCTAAAATCATAGAAAATGAACAAAGTTATACACTTGTTTTGAATTGTGGATGCCTATTAGGCACATATTTAGGCCCAGGATATGCCGTTTTAGACCCCTGCAAAACCCTAAAATTCATTTTTGGTGGGGTGGTGTCACCTGCACCCGCTCTGGGGAGGACCCCCATACCCCCTGCCTTCTACTTAGGATTTCTAGCCTCCTGCTTTAAATGAAAATGAAAAGACTGTTCATTAGTGGAAGATGGTGTTTTTATTTGTTTTACTTTATTCCCCCAGTTTGCAAACACAGGTACAATTCATTCAAATAAATACAATACAAATCAATTTATAACAAGCAGCGAGACCTCTTTAAACAGCTGATTATCATTTATTTCTTAGCAGACACACTTATCCAGGGCGACTTACAATTGTTACAAGATATCACATTATTTTTACATACAATTACCCATTTATACAGTTGTGTTTTTACTGGAGTAATCTAGGTAAAGTACCTTGGTTCAAGGGTACAGCAGCAGTGTCCCTTGTACCTGAGTCAATACTTAACCTGGTTGTCCAAGTCACAACCAATCACTCATACAATAACACTGTTGCTATCAGGTATCTATTCAGTTCCTGTGCTCAGGGTTAGACGGTACAGTGTGATTATAGCAAGAACATTGGATATGAAGTGATTAGGTATCAGGAAGAGGTGTATTTGAAATATCTGCATATCCTAAATACTATATATATATATATATATATATATATATATATATATATATATATATATATATATATATATATATATATATTCTGTTGTGTCATTCTGCCTGATTGGATAGCACTCCTTTAATGCTAATGTTATGTGCACTACTCAGTAGGTGCTGCTCAATGGAGCAGGTTTCACTGAACTGTGTCAGAGGGCTGTGGCGTCTAGGAAGCTTACAGTTTAAGGAAGCAATATTGATTTCAAGCATCTCAATTGCAATAGTATTGTGTACAAAATAAATGTGCAAAAAAATAATTCTATTCTTTATTACATTTTAACATTTCCCTGTCCAATATGTAACACCGTTTTTTTACTGTAAGGATGCATTTTGTACATAAAATACATGAACAATATACATACATACTACATTGTATTTATACAGTACATAACATAAAATATGTATTCAATTGCATTTAAGCCATATTATAAAAACAAGATATACAAGGTTGTGCATTAGTGTTAACATTATATACAAATATAAATCATGTCATGACTTATGGCTTATTTAATACATCTCTTTATTGTTTCTGAAATTATAAAACATACATAATAACCTGTACATGAATCTGCTTTGAAAGGCTGACTGGAATTACTGTTTTTAACCACGAGACCAACAATGTATTTATCTATTTTCTTCGTTCACATGTAATGTACTTGTGTTTAACATGGATATAAACTATTTCAGTTTAAAATACATTACATGAAATCATTAAATATTACATT